>VZTO01027619.1:39741-66936 GCA_013400615.1 Syrrhaptes paradoxus
GCACCAGCCCCTTGGCTACGCTGCTGTCTCTTATCAATCGCTGATTAATTTAATCATAATGGAACTGGTTCGATAAGGATCAATATTTGATCAGTGGCTGCAGCAGCCAAGCCCTGGGGAAATGTCCTGGGGACCAGCACAGTGTGTTAAAAAGCAAATGGGCTGACAGCAGTGACCAGGAGACCTTCCCATGCTGGCTCGGGACCCTGGGGATGGAGGAAGCTTTGCTCGGGTTGGGATTTCCCTGGGAGCTGCCTGGCAGGGTGGGCGTGAGCAAGGCTGCAGGATGCAGCAGCTAAGCTCTCCCTGAAGACTTGCATTTGAATCACTAGCCTGAGTGCATAGCAGCTGGAAGGATGCTCAAAGTCTTTGAAAACAAGGCCACGAGTGACTTCAGTTTAGCACAGAGGTGTTTGAGAGATGATGTCTGCCTGAAACCCTCGTTAATGCCCTGGTTGCTGAAATCCCAAATACTGCCCCTGTCTCACGGATGGTCCCCTGCAAATTCCCTGTGTTGCAAACCTCTCTAAGTGTAGCTGAGCGCAACCCTGCAGCCTTTCTGCCTGGGAAATGCGGGTTGCTAACCTGGGGATGCTGGGGAGCTGAGCTCTGGCTGCATGTCCCAGAATGAACCTCCGACACAAAGCTTCCCATGGCAGGTTTTCCTTTCCCCTTGCAGCACCATGCACGGAGCACGCACAGCTGAGCCGTGGGGAGCTCTGCCTAAACACGGGACATCCGCAGCTCCGGCAGCCCCGCAAACCCACCCACCTTCTGCTGGGAGTGCTCCCGTGGCGTCAGCAGCAGAAACGCTTTGATGTGGCACGGGTATAAATAGCTCCCTACCTGCACTGGAGCCTGGCTCCGTCCCTCCCCGCCACTGCCTGGGAAATCTCCCGGCAGGAGCTGGTCCTGGGGAGAGGCTGCAGCGAGGAAAAACCAGCACAGAACTCGGGGAAACCTGACTAACGCAGCCCCAGGAAGGGGGTGTTATGTGGGGAAGCCCCAACATCCACCAGCCCGTCACCAGCACTGGCTGCCCTGTTGGTGTCACTGGGTAAAGTCACGCCAGGATGAAGGGGAGAGCTTGGGGGGATCCATGCATGACATTGGGTGTCACCTGCCCCAGCCCTGCAGAGCTCCTCAGCCCTCTCCTTGGCCCTGTACTGGGGGCTCTGCAGGGTCCCCAGGCAGAGGGNTGGCCCCGTACTGGCCATGCTGGGGGGTGATGGGTGCTGGGGGGGGCTGTGCAGGGTCCCCAGGCAGAGGGAACTTTGAAGTGGTGCTAAAATCCTCTCTCTCCCAGGAGGAGGTTGGGATATCCCCATAATGTGTCATATTTATTGTGCTCCTTGGAAGGCATCATCCCTGTGTCCAAACCTCTTGCCTGTCTTTGTTCAAGTGGTATTTAGTATTCAGTCTCCAAATAGTGCCAAGCTGCTCTCCTTATAAAAACAAGCAAGAAGCAGCACAAACCATAATATTAATATATCCCTCTTCCTTTCTCCAGTGTAAGCTCCCTGCTTTATGGCTCTCTGGTGCGGGACTGACAGCTCCCCAGGCTGCCCAATAAATAATACATGTAATAATTTAGGACCTGGGCTGCTGCTGGGGGCTGGGTTCAGGATTTCACACTCAGCTGCGGGTGGGAATACCTCCTGTGCTCCCCGAGTTCTCGGGACATCTCCCTTGTGGTTGTGCTGAACATCCCCCTGGTAAATCCTGGACCCTGCAGCTGTGTGGTGGCAGTGGGACCGGGGTGTTTGTCACAGAGAAGAAAAGGGACAGGTTTTGTACAGCTTGAGCGCTGACTTGATTTCTGAGTCTGCTGAGCCCTATTCCTTCTCTACAGCTCTGCAAACACCTAAAGACAGTTAATGTTACGAAAAGACAAAATGTCTAAGAAGAGCCTGATAGAGCTTATCACAGCAGATTTTAATCATGTTTCTAGCCATCTATCTATGTTTTTTGACTCTTAAAGGACTCTCTGAGGAAGCCTCTCTTACCTCATTCTGTGTATCTGCTTTTAGAGCATCTCTGAAAGCCCCCGGTCGATGCTGGGGTTTCCTGTGTGATATCTGGTTATTTGGCAATGCTGCAAACCCGGTGCGAAGGGGATGTGCGCATCGGTGTGGTCGCTGCTGTAGAGCCCTGGGCTTGTGGGGTTGCCATCAGCCCATCCCAAAATCTTCCTTTAGGAAGGAGCGTGCCTCCAGCTGTGCAGGATGACTAAAGGCACTGATCCCCACGAGACAGAACCAAACCCATCCCTGTTCTGAGCACAAGGGGGGTGCCTGGGGGCTCCTGCAGCTCTGCTCCGCTGGGGAGCTGTGGGAGGCTCCCCGGGGATGGGATGTGTTCCAGGTGACTGTGTGGGTTTGCTTTGTGCCCAGCACCTTCAAGGAAAACTCTCCAAGATTGGAGGGAGCTCATGGCATGGTCGTAGCAAATAGACAAAGTGCTGGGGGAGACCTGGGGGCTTGCAGGGGGCTGCTGAAGGGAGGAGGCACCAAGAAACACCGGGAGGTGTCTGTCCCTCGTCCAGCTCCATGACTTTTCGTGGATAATTTGGACTTTGGACATACAGAAAGCATGCAGGGTGGCTGAACACCTGGGCTGTGCTTTAATGCATGTGAGCTTGGTGTCCACATGGACTAGGGGCTGTGTTCTCCGTGCAGCACGTTTAGGTGCGTGGGAAGTACCTCCCTAACGATGTGGCTGGGCTTTCTGCCTTCTGTGATTTGCTTGTGGTAAATCTGCAGAGAAAATAATACCAAAGGCCACAAAGTTCTCTGCAGATGTATTTTAAGGGACAAAAGTTGTGGTTTCTCTCTTTGGTAGTAATTGCTCAGGTGGTGGAGAGGAGCGCTGGCATCCCTTTGTCGCGGTCTGCTCTGACCATGCTGCAGGGAGGGCACACAGCTGGGCTTGACAAGACCTTCTCTTTCTGTTTTCTTTAGTCTTGGGTAATTTTAATCTACTCCTGGAAAATAGTTTTTTCTAGAAAGTTTGAGACCTGCCGCTTCCCTGTGCTAGCGAAGCAGGCAGCTTTCAGGGTGGTGCTGGTACTGATGAGTGTGCTTGGTACCAAATGCAGCCTCGAGAGGGTCATCCCTGCACGCAGACCTGCTCCTAAACCTTGTGCAAGAGCCTGTGCCTCAGCTTGCTGCCCTCAGAGCTGGCTGGGGATGGCCTGGGAGCAGCAAGAGTTGTTCCCAGCTCTCGGATGTGGAGGCTGCTGTCTCCTCTCCTCAAAGCAACTAGTGTTTCCTTAGAGAGATTCCAATCGGTTATGAGTGCTCCCCAGTCCAGCCAGAAAAACAATGCTGAGGCTCGTGGGAGTGGTGCGAGCCTGGGAGAGGCGGTGGGGTCAGCATGGGCGAGACGTGGAGGAGGGAGCTTGGGATGTTTGAGATGTGGGACTGGAGCCCTGCTAAGCCCACCCCAGCCTGCCCTGCTGCTGGCTGCTCCCCTGTCCCAGCATCTGTCCCGCTGCCAGAGGGAAGGAGCAGAGCAGTGGCCCCCATGCCCTGTGGCACAGGATGGGGTGGGTAAGTTCTTGTCTGTGGCTTTGAGCTGAGCCCCCCTGGCTCCCCACCACCCTGAGCATTCCCAACTCTCTGCAACCAGCCTCAGACACAGAAACACCCCTATCTGCCTGGAGCAGCCCCATCTCCCACCCCTCACCAGGGCTCTGCCCCTGCAGGGTGGGTGTGAGCGGGGAACCGGGGACACTGTGGTCTTCCTCCTCCTTCCTCCCTGGAGAGGAATCTCGCTCGGGGCTCTGCCAGCCCGTGCTGGAGATGCTGGAGTAGTTTTGTGCAGGAAAAGCTGCACGAGCCCCCCCCACCCCTCCCAGACAGCGTGTTCAAGATGCCTGATCCTGCGAGTGGGCTCTCGGAGTGCCCCAGCCAGGATGTACCATGAAAAGCATAACTAATAATTCATAACAAAATATTCCCAGACTTTCCATAAGAGACATTTCTGCTGTCAGCCGTATTGACCCTGGTCGCTCAGCCCCTGCCACAAGTGACACAGCCGTAGTCCCCCCCTTCCTCCCAACTCCCCCCCCGGCTCCTCTCAGCGCAGGGAGAACCCGCATCACCCGCAAAGCCATCGCCCCCCGAGAAATGCCCAAACAACCCCCAGCTCCTGCCTCCCCACCCCTGCCCGAGGCGTGCGGGGTCTGGCAGGATCCCTCCTGCCTGAGCAAAGCCAGCGAGCCAGCAAGTTGACGGGGAATGGTACCCGAAACCCATCCTCCGGGATGGAGGATGGAGGAAAAAGACTCTTACCTTGTGCGGGATGGATGCGTGTGCGGGGGCTGGCGGCCCGCGGGGCTGTGCCGGGGGCTGTGCTGCGAGGCAGCGCTTGGCTGGTGGCTGCCCGAGTGTGGATGTGTGTGCCCAGAGCCACTGCAGCATCTCTGCATTAGGATGTGCTCCTCCCTCTCCTCCCTCCTTGCGTGCGCGCTCCCTCGCTCGCTGCCAACCATCACGCCGGTCCCTGGAGAGGGGATTTTTTTTCNTTTTTTTTTTTTTTTCCTTCTGCCTTTACCTCACTTGCCACAGTCCAAGGACCAGTCGGGGAGGCAGAGTGGCTTGCAGCATCATGCATAATTCATGCCTTTCCTCAGCCTCCCTGGCTGCTGCTCCCGGCAGAAACCCCTCATCCACACTGATTGCTCACCCCATCCCTGGGGCTGGAGCAGGTGTGGGGCCGGGGGGGACCCAGCGGGGTCTGGGGGGTGGAAGGAGGAAAGGGATAAGCCCCAGCTGGGGGGTGTCCTGGCAGAGACACTCGCATCTGTGCAGAGTGTGTTTCTGTATATAGGCACACCCCTGTGCCTAAATATATCTAAATGTCTATAATATATATATCTGTCTATAAACACACATAGCCAGGCTGTGTGCATTTTGGGGACGTTGCTTTCTAGCAAATTTTGGGAAGCTCCGTTAAGCTGAGTGTGGCTGTTGTAGGTGGTACCCAACCTGTGCTGGGGAGGATGGGGTTCCCTCCCAGCAGGGTTATTGGTGTGTGACTGGTGGGTGGCTCTGCACACTGCTGGGAGGGGACAGGGGGTGGCACCTGGGGTCAGGTTTTGGGTGTGCTGGAGTCCAAGAGGCTTAGGGCTGGGTTTGCCCACGTTGGCAGCACTCTGCAAACAGCAGCTGTGCCCCCCCAAAGCTGCACCCAGAGCCCTTCCCTGTGAATATCTGCAGCCAGGGGATCTTTGCTGGGGGGAGGTCTGTCTGGGTGGAGGGATGCTCTGAGATGTGACAGGGATGCTCCAGGACCTCCTCTGTTACCCTGCAGGCACTGAGGTTTGGAGGAAGGAGATGCTGCTGATCCCATCACTGCTGAGTGAGCTGGGGTGCGAAGGGCCCCCCCGATGTGGGGTTCTGCTGGGGGACAGGTTGCTGCCAGGCTGTGCACAGCAAGGTGGGAAGCAGAGGATTCAGGAGCGTGGCAGGGACCACCCTGCGCTCTCCCTCCCAGCTCCAGCCCAGACCTGTTAATGATGTAAGGAGATCAATGGGTGCTGGGGCTGTCCACAGGTTAATGGCCTCCAATTACAGAGGAGTAATTAAGGCATTAGTATCTCTATTGATTGGCAAAGCTCCAGACTCCTATGGTAAATGGGCGCAGTCAGAAATGTGGCTGTGATAGGAGGAGGGTCGTTGCTTGTCCCATCTCCCTCCCCCTTGCCCAGCTTGTCCCTTCTCTGTTCCCCATTTTGGGGTAAGACTGGGAGAAACCACCCACGGCCCTCGACTGGGTTAGGGGGTGCTTGTGCTGGACAGAAAGGAAGAACAAAGCTGGACCTTGAGCCCCAGCAAAAGGGCTAATGGAGGGACCCCGCAGAGGGAAACCCAGGAGCAGTGATGAGCCCTGTCCCCTGGGGAGGACGGGGACCTGCCCTCTGCCCCCTCTTCTCTGTGTCTCTGCCACCAGCAGCTCCCCAGGGGTATCACTGCAGGTGACAAGGACATCAGTGACCTCTCAGATGTTCATCCTGGTGCAGACATGTCCTGAGATCACAGCGATAGCATCTGGGGGAGGAGGAAGCTGTGTAAGGCTCCCCTGGCCATTCCCAGTGCTGTCAGCGGATGGCTCTGAGCTGCGGTGATGGGCAATGGGCTGGAGCTGCCTCTCTGAGGAGGAGGAGGAGGGTCATGGGAGGCAGTCTGTCAGCATCGATCCAGCCCCACCGCCCCAGCGGGCGGGCAGAGGTCAGGGAAGAAGCGGGTGTCATTACCATGCCATCAAAAAGGACGAGTGCTAATGCGTGCGTGTCTCCCCTTGTATCGATTGTGAGGATGGACCCACTGTCCTGGATGATAAAAACGCCATGTGTCCCGTGGGGATGATGGAGGCAGCCGCCAGCACAGCCCTTTGAGGCTGAGACCTTGGGTCCTGCTGGTTCCCGTGGCTGTGGGAAATGGTGGCTTTGAGGTATTGTGGGGTCCCTGGGTTTCATCGTTTGAATTTCTGCATCAAGGGTGAAGTGCAATCCCTTCTTCATCCTTCCACGGGGCAGGGACCGCGGGTGGCCAGTGCCTCCATCACCACAGTCTGTGCTGGGGAGGGAGCTCTCCTACACCAGCAAAAATTGTTTGGTTTGATTTTCCTCACTGCTGCTCAAGTGAGTGGTTGGGGAGGAGGCGGATAAAGCCCCCACCACAACCCTGGAGTAGGAAGCACTAATACTTTCATCCTATTAGCAAAGGCTGCAGCAATTACATCTTCATTAGCCAAATGTTTTTCCCCCTTCCTTCAGCCCATTCCCGTCAAAGCTTTGCACTGGGGAGCCGCTGTTAGAGCACTTCAGAGCCTCGGGGGCAGGAAGGGCTGGGGGGGGGCAGGACTGGCCCTGGGGGGAGGCATCGCTCGCTGCTGGCTGCCAGGATGTGCTGGGTCAGGATGGGGGGAGCTGGGTTAAACCCTGATGCTCCCATATGTCTGCGGGGACGTGGGGGTTTCTGTGTGCTTCCGAAGGGCTGCGGGGAGCTCGCACGGGCTTTGGGAGCCGTCCCCTCTGCCCTGAGCCCGCAGAACAGCCGTGTTGGGGCATGGGGGGGGTGGAGGGCTGTGCTGGGGGGTTTTCTCCTGTCCTGCCACCCTGGCTGCTCCTCGCACATCTCAGCAGGGTCCTGAGCTGTGCTGAGCTCTGTCTGGCTGCAGGGAGATGCTTCTGAAAACAAAGCATCCATGGTGACCTATCGCTGCTGGTCTTGGCCCGGGGCATCTGCTACTTTGCCTAGATAAAAAAAAAATCTAATAAAACAGTCTAGCAGGGTAGCAAGGAAGACACTGAAGTTTTTAAACCTCTTGGTCAGCAGAAGCTCTGACCCGCTGGAAGGATGCACCGCGGGTCACGCAGGGCAATGCTCCCCCTTTGGATGTTTCAGGGGAGCATCCTTCCGAGCAGCCCCCCCTTCCCAGGGAAAGGCTGGCGAGGGCGGGGGGTGCTGGGCGGGCTGTAAGCTGGGGGACGCTGGGGACCCGCATAGTTTTGCCGCCTGTGAAGGGACACGTGTTCGGTGGGCACCTGCTGGGTGCTGGCTGGGGGGAGCGGTGGCAGCAGGGACAGCTTTTGCCTTTTGGAAGCTGATGGCAAGGAACTGCAGGCTTAGCGTGAGTTCTGAACAATGTTTTATTATATGTTTAGTGTTCTCTATACAAAAAAATTCCAGTCTTTTCTTTTTACAGTGATTCAAAAAAAAAAAAAGATATCTGAGTGTTTTGGCCTTCTTTCATCTCTCATGCAGTCGGTTTATAAGTCCTTATATTAAACCTTTTTTTCTGTAGTCCATAAATCTTCTGGCTGTAAGCTGTTAACGTCACAGCTTCAGCTATACATTTCTCGTTGGAACAAGTGGGTTAACGCAAAGGTGTTGAATTTTGCTTTTTTTTTAAAAAAAAAAAAAGGCAAATAAATACATAGAATAGACCAACCAGGAGGTTTTACAGAGAGGATGGATGGATGGCGATATATTTACAAATTAAAGAAAAACAAAACAGTCCAATACTTTCTTTCTGATGTGAGCAGGAGGAACGAACATTTAAAACTCTGCACGGCGAAGGAAGGAGTCTGGGCTGTGGGTCTGACGTGGGGTTTAGACTGTGTTTGACAACCAAAGCCCGATGCCCCCTCGTGAAGGATGTGGGGAGACAGGCGCTGCTGGGCAAGGGGGACCGGCTGAGGCGGTGGGGTATGTTAGGATCAGAAAAGCCTCGTTATCCTCATTAATAAAACAGGTCTTAGTGCAAGAAATAGAATGCGGTCTTTTTTTTAAATTTTTTTATAAGGTTTCTTTATTGCTTAACTGAAATCGTTTGCTGCTAGCGCACAATTAAGCCTGGTACGACGGATGTTTCGTTGCAGGTTGAACTCGTGGCTCTGCTGGGACCTGTGCATCAAGGAGAGATGTCGGGATGTGCCAGGATGGCCGGTGGCACGGACGGAGCGAGGGCTGCGTGCCAGGTAAGGCTCGGCTCCGGCAACGGACGGTGCTGCGCGGCTCTGCCCTGGCGATGGTGGCAGGAGCTGCGGCTGCTCCTCCACGGGATGATCTCTGGGGTCAGAAGTGACGGTGACACGTGGAATGGGGGTCTGACGTCTGCGAGAAGGTGATGCTGGCAGGGGGTGCTGCGGGGACGTCGTGACCTCGTGTCCAGGGCTGATGGTTTTTGTGAGCAGGGTGTCAGGGCTTGTACCAAAAATGTGATTTTTCTCGCTACTTTTCTGTCTGGTACTGCAACATCACTTCAGGGAGAACAGGAGCAGCTCAAGAGTGTGAACACAGCGAGGGTCCTCTCGCATCCCACCCTGTGGGTCCATCAGCTGCTGTTCGTGTGCAGGGCTTGGAATGGCCAAAGGCTGTGGGTCGGGGGGGACAGGCTGTGTCCCCAGGCTTGGCTGCTGCTGGCGGAGTCTGGATCCATCTCGAGGTTTTGGCTCAGACTGGTTTAGAAACAGGCTCAAGTTTGCAGTTGGACCCAAACTGCTTTTTTTCCCCAGCTTGTGAGATCCCTTTGATTTTGGGTCTGGCTCTTCTCAATTTATTGATTTTAAGTTGGCCCCTAATTTCAACCCGCTATGAAGATGTATCTTCTGCAAAAGAAAAGGTGAAACTGTCCCAGAGAGGGACTGTCACCCTGTGATGGAGCCTGACCCCAGGGGAGGGGTCCTGCCCTTCGAGCAGAGGGTGGCTGATACAGGGGTCCCCCCCAATCCTCTCTGCTGATGTGGGGCAGTGGGAACCGAGGTGACTGTGACTGCCTGTCCCCTCTGGAGAGGGACACCTGGGGATGGAGAAGCTCCTGGGGGGTGACAGTGGGGACAGGCAGAGACGGGTGGGTGAGACCCCTCAGCACCCCTGGTCCTTGGTGGGGGTCTCTGTCCACCTCCCTATGCCCCAAGGATGCTCTCTGGGCAGGAGCGTGGCTGTGATGCCTGTGGGGGTGCAGCTCGGCCCTGGCTGGTTCTGGGGGGTGAATGCGTTTTGGGGTGCTGGGGGGTCACCCTGTCTGTCAGAGCTGTGGTGGTTTTGGTGGGGGGAGCAAGTGAGGGCCTTGCTCCCTGCAATGCTGTGAGTGCAAACATCTCCTGGATCTTTCTTAAAGGCAGTAAAAAATGAGAAGCTCATGATGAGTTTGGACTTAGTGAGAATTTTCTTCAGGATCCAAAACTCTAGTGGAAATTTTTTAAAATGTTAAAATTTTTACTTTATAATATTTGAGTAATTTTTACACCAAGCCAGTACAAGGCTGCAAGTAGACACCCACTCCCTGGGCTGGTTACTTAAAGTGGTGGTAGGGCTCCAATTGCTTTTGCGAGACTTTTTGGGATTAGGACAGGACTGGGCTGGGTCCAGCTCCTCTCCTCCTTGCCGAGGCACGCCACAGGGCACACGCTGCGCAGCTACAGGGTGAAACGCTTCTGCAAACGGGTGCTAAGAGGTTTGCTCAGTTAACGACAGGACGGAAACACAGGCTTTAATGTAAATGGCACATAACACAGATACACGACCCACCGCCCTGCTTCCAGTCATTCCTGACCAACTTTCCTGAGGTTCGGAGGCGTTGCGTGGTAGCCAGGGGTCTCGTGGTCCCTGTTAGCGGTTGGTCCCCAAAGCAGCGAGGGTCTGGGGTGAATGGATGCCCAGCTCTGGCGGTGGAGGCTTTCCCACAGCTGAGGCTGGAGTTTCTCTCCTTGTTCCCATCAGTGCTTGGGCAAAAAGTTGGGCAAACTCAACACTGTCAGGACAGCCGTGGGCTTGGGGAGCGATTGCCCCTGTGACCAAGGGCTGTGTTACATTTGGCCTGGAGTGTTTGCTTAAAAACAGAATGTAAGTGCTGGATGTCCTGGGAACGGGCTGGGCGGGAGATGCTCTCCTTGGGCCAGATCGGTGGCGAGCGGCAGCAGCAGAAACAGGCTTGTCGCACGAATGCATTTACACTGACGGTAACGGAGCAAGGTGTACGGGGCTCATACGGTGCCTGTATCTCCTTTGCTGCTTGGTGTGCATCCAGCTCTCTCCTGTTTCCTCTCTGTGATCCAGCAGCAGGTGCTGACCAGGTCCGGGCTCATCCCTGAAGCACAGGGTAGTTGTGCCATTAGCAGCTTAAAGAATGTGGCAAAGTCCATCTCGACAATCTGTATTAGCAGAAGTATTCTTGTTAGCGATATGTCTTCATAGCAAACCAGCTTGAAAGCTAAAAGAATAAATTGCATTAATCCTATTGCGTTTAATCCATTATGCTGAACCAAACCATCCTCCTTAGAAAAAAGAAAGGAAAGCAAGATCCATCCTAACATCGTTCGTGGTCTGAAGAAATCCCATCTCTCTCAGCGAAGGTACCTTTGGTTTCAAAAGTGCAGGAAGTGGGAGAATACACACGGCGTTGGCCGCTAAGGGCGATCCGTTCTCAAACTCTACCGTCTACAATGATCCATGCTGGGAGAGCCGCCCAGGCATCCTACTGCTCCGGCGGATCGAAGACCATCGCGTTAGGGGCGCGGAAGCGGTGGGGGGGATAGTATCAGTTTGTTAAACTTCCCGGGAAGTTCGAAGCTGTGTAAGGCATGTGAAGGAGCACTCCTATCCGAGCCGCGCTGTTACAGCGTGTTAACAGGTTAACGTCAATCGCGGGCTGTCCTGATATGTGAATAAGAGTGGAGGGGAGTCCCGTGTGCGGGCGCTCGGGGAAGGGTCTCGCTCAGGCTGATTGATGGAGGAGGGGAAAGGCCACTGTCAGAAAGGAGCAGGAGAGTTTAGTGGATATCACTGTCGATCTGGCTCATCCCCGGTGCCTGGGGGAGATGTGGACCTCGGGTCCCGTGCCCCCACCATGTGTCTCCCGAGGGATGCGCATCCCTGAACCCTTGGAGCTGTGGTGCAGGGTGATAGCAGGGGACCCTCCACCCAGTCCCCGTGGGTGCTTCTCATCCTGACCGGGTGGCTTTGATTTTTTTAAAAATAAGTGATTTCTGTTCCCCTCACCCTGTGTTAATACCGGTCTTGCTTCCACTCCCTCTTTGCTACATAAGATTTATGGAGTTGCCTTTAGCAGAAAGCAGGCGTGATCTGGGAGCAGTTTTCCCCCAGACTCTTACAAAGCAAAGACTCAACCGGAATGGTTTGCCTGCAGTTACCCAGGCAAGCGATGCTGTTATCCTGGGCTTGGAGGGTGACCAGCACCTGACTGTCCTTCCCCAAATCCCACGAGCTCTTCTGCAGCCTCTTGTCCTCTGAGGATGCTCCGGAGCCCTGCGGGGCTGGCAGGTGACCTTCCCATGGGCTTTGCAGAGGGGATGGACTGCGGAGCCTCAGCACCGACACGAGCTGCGGTGCCAAGGGAAAAGCCGTTGGGGACCTGCTCTTCCCTGCATAGGTGCTGCTTAGTGGTTTGGGAAGCAGGTTGCGGTGCCGGCTTGTTTGGGAGAGGCGATGGGCAAGGTGCTGCCGTGAGGATGGACATCTCAGTGTGGTCTGTGGTGTTGTTATCCAAAGATCCACCACTTTCCTCCTTTCATGCATTTATGCTGCTTTTGCTCCTCTGCCCAGGCCCCACTCACCCCTCTTCCCTCCCACAAACTTTTTTTTCTTCTTTTCCCCCTCCTCCCCCTCTTATTTGGAACCTTCCTATAAAGATTAAAAAGAATACATTTTTAACTCCCAAAAGAACAAAAAGGGCCTCGGGGAGCCTGGGTGGCTGAGCCCATCATGTCCCCCCCGGGCTGGCTGTGGGTGGGGGGCAGCCCCGGCGCTGGGCGCATCTCGAGCATCCCGCTCCTCCTCCAGCCCCCCTGGCTCAGCCCAGATTTCAGCTCCAGCTACAACCCATCCGCGCCCCGGGAGTCCTTGCCATTTGCTTGTTTGCTAAGGATAAGATGGCATCGGCAGCCACCTGGTCTGCCTGTTTGCTTGGATATTTTTTCTATTTTTTTTTCTATTTTTTTCTTTTATTTTTTTTTTCCATTGTTGGTTGGTTGCATTCACACGTTTCTGTTGGAGGTAGTGGCGGCGGCGGCTGTTTAACCCCCATCCACTACGAACACCGCAGGCTGTTGGTGGTTTCAGTGCATCGCGTTATGCCAAGGAGTAGATAGCATTGACTGGGGAGGTGGCTTCCGAGCTCTCGTTGCCTTCCGTCTCCTCTTTGTCCTTCTTCACCGTGTACTGGCCGATAAAGGACCCGTCCTCGTTAAACTGCCCCTCGCCCCCCTCTCCATAGTCCACCAAGCTATCGTCGCTCTCCTGCTGCTTTATCGTGCCGTCCAGGGAGGTCTGGCTGTTGGGCAGGGGTTTGTTGTCTTCATCGCTGGGTAGCAGAAGACAGACAGACACAGTAAGGGTTGAGAAACGGGGCTTACAACCTTCACCCAAGGTCTGGATATTCAAAAAATAAATCCAGTGTGCAAACAGACTGAGCAGAGACCGCAAACACAGGGTGCTCTGGCTGCAGACAGCAAATTGTGGCGTGTCTGTGAAGGTGGGGACAGTCTCCACGCAGGAGACCCACAGCTGCCTGGGCAATGGGTGCTGTGGTTGGTGTTTTTGCAAGCCCAACCTTCACGCTTTTTCTTTTTAGAAAGCAAATTTTTTTAACCTATTATTACATACAATGCTCGCAGTCCAACTGGATGTATGTTATAAATATCCTTTCCTTGTCATTGCTTATATTCTTTTTATTTTTTTTCCTCTTAGCATTTTAGCCAACCGTGGTGTAACCTGGTTTAGTGAGGTTTATTCCAGATTTTCTTGCAAAACCACCCTGGGTTGTTTAAATAGCTGCATGCAATGGGGAGCGCTCTCAAAGCACTGCGAGGGGGCATGTACGGGATGCCAAGTTCTGTGCAGCTTCCAAAACTCCTGGGAATTTACCTTTCCAAGCTTATTTCTGAGCATCTAAGCTTGTTTGCTCAATTCTTTATCTTTTTCTCTTTTTCACCAGAAAGATTAAGCCAGGTCACTGAAAAATAAATAGTCTGACCTACATGAAAAAAACCAACCCTTTAAAGAAAGCCTTTGAACAAAAGAAACAGGGAAAAGCTGTTTTCTCTCTGGAGGGCGAGGGCTGGTATCTCACAAATACAGATAACGCTGCGTGGAGGATGAGAGTGGGCTGCTAGATATAAAAGTTAATTTTCATATCAACTAGTCCTTCGTGTTTGATCTTATGTCCAACATGCAAATTCTGTAAATCTCTAAAGGTATCACGTATGTACCTTAAACACTTGTCCTCCCATCTCCATTCCTGTCTTTTTATTGTTGTTTTAGCTTGGGACTGTCGGACTCGCTCCCCACTATACTCTGTTCCTTTATTTTTCTTAAAAATTATTAGAAATACCGGGCTTTGATTGCAGCCCTTGGTGGTGAGTGCCTACATGATGGTGTTTGCCTCCCACGAAGGCACGAGCAGCACTTTGCTTGGGCCAGGGAGCAGAATGCTCTTTGGCTGGGGAGGGTGCTGAGCCTCTCGGATGCCACTTGATGAATGTCATCGGCTCCCTGCCCTGGGAGAGGAGGTTGGTGTCCCACAGCACAACACGCAGCTTTCTAACCCGCTTCCTTACATCAGCACTTTGTGAATTAAGCGATAAGACAAACCCAATATTTGAGACCTTGTGTTAACTTGGCATCACAATAAAAAAAAAAATAAATAACTTGTTAGCTTGGAAAGCGGCTTCTTTCTGGGGGGAGGAGGAAGAGAAGTCAGCCTGCAGGCAGGACTGCTGGTTAGAAAGCCCGGTAAATGCCAAGTAGAGAGGGGCAAAACCCAGATCCCTTGGTTTGCAATATCCCTTCCCAAGGTCTGGGGCTCAGCGAAAGCTGAATCTAGAGCCGGATTTTCCCTGATGGGGGGTTTGCCGTACCAAACACCCCGGCAATGCATTTCCCGAACCTGCCCCCTGGTTTTACCTCTCTCCAGTACTATTTATCGTTAGTGCATTAGGAGGGCGAAGCAGATATTCATCAGCATCTTAATGCAGTGTAACCTTGTTAAGATGGATTTCTGTGGGGTTTGCTGATGGGTGCATTAGAGAACCTGAGCACCCAGCTGAAAACCATTTGGGATAAGTTGTCCTGAGTTGCATAAATCATTGAGAAGGGGGAAGGCTTGAGCCGGAGGGAGAATTTCCAGGACTGAGACAAAGAGTGGGCAGATTGTTTAGGATCTAGAGGGTTTTTTTCTGCTCATGTCCCTCACCACCATCCCCAGGGTGTCTGGCAGCAGGGCACTGAACGCACGGAGGGCATTGTCCCCAGGTCCAAGCTTTGGCCGGTCCCGCTGTACCAGGAGGGATCAACTGCTTGAACGTGGGGCTTGGGGGGACCTGGCTGGGGCTTGGGGGTGCCCCCAGCCCCTAGAGCCTTTCCAAGCAAGATGCAACTTGCTGGACGTGGGGGTACCCCTGATGCCAGCAGGAGTCAGAGGGATCTTGTTTAATGTGTTAGGTGGAGGCAGGTGCACGGGGATAGGGAGGGGAAGGTATAATTTCAGCTATAAAGAAATAAATAGCTAGAAGGAAGGAAAATTAAAAAAAAAAGCTAAATGTGCCGGACTTCTGGCAGCACGTGGTCCTACCTTTCAAGAGACCTTCATGGTCCATGTGGATAGACCAGGTGAAAAGGAGAAGAAAGAATGGGAATAAAACAGAGAGAAGCAGAAAGAGCCTGATCAGAGAGAGATATGATGAGGTCTGCATTTACAGGGGCAGTGCTAAAAACCAAAAAAAGAAATGTCTCTGCATTCCTCATGGAGCTCGTTGCCTCGTTATACCAAATGGAGCCAGTGTAATTGTTCAGAGCGGGATGAGCCCCGTTGGCTGCCCCAAGAAAGCTCCCACAGAGCAGTGGTGGATGGCGGGGGTGGGACACGGGCTGTTTGCTGTCGGGCTGTTCAAAAAGGGCTTGTGGCTGAAGTCCTTCAGCGAGCGGGTGTTGGGAACAGTGGTCGCTGCTGAGGACTGACATGCATCAGGACAAGGGCCAAGAGAATGGGTCGCTGTGTTTCCCCCCTAGCCTGCTGCTGGATTTTCATCATCTAGCCATGCACCAGTGCTGTGGTATCTACTGACCAGCCTACACCTCCTGACGCTGCTTTGCCAGACCTAGGCTCGGGGGATGGCTCTGTGTCCTCCTGCCCTGTTGTCTGCTGAGATGGGCCATGCCGGGCAAGCTGGCACTGTGTGTACCACGGGATGCTATCCTCAATCTGAACTGGAGCCCAGAAGGTAAAACCACTCAACCTTCCCTTCCCAGCGGCCAGGGTTTCCAGTTGACTCCCCCACATGCAGCTGAAACATTTGGTATAATGAGGCACAGTCACCGGCACAGAACATTGTCCAAGGATAATGGTCTCCTGCTTTGAAAATAAGCTTCTCAGCTTAGTTTCTGCTCAGGAAAACCATTATTCTGTTAGTGGAACAGAAAGATGTGACAGTATCTCTTAATTATAGGCTGCAGAGATTTGAAAGTTGCATGCACAGGGCATTAAGGACGTGAGATATGATGAGAGCATATCAGACATGCTATGTGGAGGTGGGGAGGGAAACCAATGAACAACTCGTGTCAGCTCAATTCCTGTCCTTGCTTGAAATACTAATTGCTACCCTCCTTGCACCTACCATCCCCATCATTTTCAATCTTAATCAGCCAACAGCGTTTCATATCAATCCTTCAGGTTCACCTTCCTTTCTGCCTCCTTGAGGGAAGCCTCCTATTACTTCTCCCAGGAAACCTGTTGTTCCTGAGAGGAAGCAGGCAAAGTTTATGAGTGGTTGGGCTTTTTTTGTTGTTATTCTTGTTTGGTTGGGTTTTTCCTCCATTTAGTCCATGGGACAGTGTGATAGAAAATGTGGGAGTGTCTTGGAGCTTGGTTGTTGCCCTTCTATTGACCTCTGCCTTTAGCTTGCAAACTTTTGGGAATGGGACTGTCAATAAAAGTTGGAGATTCGGCTGAGCAGAAGCTGCTGTGTAGTAGGATGAAGGATTTGCCCCATTCCTCCCATTGCCTGGAAGGCAGAGCCCCTTGGATGGTGCTTGGGCAGGAGATGCAATGCTGCCAGCCATGCCCAGAGCTTGCTTTGCCTTCTGTGCAAGGCAAGTGGTCCCTGTAGTTGCCTTAGAAGCAATGAGGATGAGGAGGTCTTGACTGCAACCACCTCAACAGGCTTTTGAGAAGCAGATCTCTGGAACTGGTGTGTACTGCCAGAAGTGGTGGAGGCCGTGTGTGGGTAGCTGCTGGGTGATGAGATGTTTCAGGCTTGCTACGTGGTATTTACACCATCCCGCAGATTTGGGAACCAAGGGGGTCCCTGTCATGACTCGGAGCGTTAAGGGGACTTGCTTTGGTCAAGGCACGGCCGCTGGCTGTGTGGGATGGGGTGACAGTTGTGGCTCGTGTCTGTACAGGGAGCACTGCCTGCACGTGGGGAGTCGTGCCTGGGAAGAGATGCCTCTTCCTACGTGCTGGGGTGTGTTTGTATTCTGTGTATTCTCCTACCAGAAGGAGCTTTGGGCTTAGGACATGCTTGGGAGAAAGTCGCTAGTGACCCAGAGCTACCACGCTACTCAAAGTTTAAATGTGATTGGACTGAGGACTGCAGTTGTTCTAATTCCATTTATGTGCTGTGTGCAGGCAGATAGATTAATTTTACTTCCTCTACAGTCTTTGTTGAAACGTGTGTCTTGTTACATCTCTTATTGAATTGTAAATAAATTCTTCCTCTCTTTGCTGCCTCCGTTTGTAACGCTAGGGGTGTTGGTAATGACATGGGGTTTAATTAACCCCTGTTTTGAAGTCAGGAGAAAAATTCCTGCTAGCCTAATGGGGCTTTGGATCCAGCTCAGATGGAAAGGTGCATTTTAATTCTTTAAAGAAAAGTGAAGCCTATTTTAGGTGCTGAAAGGGCAAAGCTTATACATCCCCATCATCTGTCAAGTGTGGGAAACCCAACCAGACCTGACATCGCTGCCTGCTCCTCGGAGGCAACCATCAACAGCAGCAGGGCCAGCAACGCTGCAGGCTGGGGGGGGCATTTGCCCCTTTCTGAAACATCCTGGGAATTCTCCTGGAGTAAAAACGGGTGCAGCTGCTCTTCAAAGGCTGCCAGTTTGTGAGAGGTGGGGGAAACGAGTGGTTTTAGCAGAACCACTGCTAGGCTGTGCTGCAGCCCTCGCAGGGTTTCTGTAGGGTTTGCTTGGGGACCTTACAGAAAAGCCGCGACTGGAACGCAGGCAGACCCCCAGATCTGTACTCTTGCAAGCTTCCAGGGCTGATCCAACATAACTTTGGGCATTTCTCTCCTGGATACTGTCTTATGGGTAGGAGAGTGGCTGAGCTACAGGGTGCTATACCCTAAATATCCTCAGGCTGCTTCAGAGTTTAATTTATTTCTATTTTTTTTAGGAGTGTCCTTAAGGTTGCTGTGCCCCTGGTGAGAGCTGTGTCCCAGGCAGCTGCTGCCAGAGTCCCAGCTCCCTGGACTGATCCTCCCAGGCTGAGACAGGGACAGGAGGAGACCTCAGCAGCATCCCTGGTTCCTCTTCCAGGGATTTAAGCAAGAAATATTTCCTTTGGTAGAGGACTTGGGGAGGGAAGGAGGCAAGAGGAGGAAGGTGGGAGAAATAACCGAGAGGCTGTGTGGCCCCGCGGTGCTGCGGTTACGGGGGGGGGGAGTGGTGAGGTCTGTGATGGTGGGAGCAGGGTGGATGGGAGCCGTGGTCACGGGGGTACACATGCCACTGGGAGAATACCTGTAGTCGAACGACCCGTCTTCTACATTCTTGTCTTCAGGATTTAGATGCTCGTCTTTATTGTCTCGGACTGTAAACAAGCACATCCCCAGCGTGCAGGTTAGAAAGCCGTACAGAAGATAAAAGCTTTACGAGGCACTAACAGCAGCTGCATTGAGGCTATCTGTGAAAGCCCGGTGGGGGGAAGTTCAGCTTTTTTTTTTTTTTTNGAAGCCTTACCTTTGCTTTGCAAAAATTGAATAAGATTTTTTTTTTTTTTTTCCCCCTGAAAAGATCTTTTTCTAGATGAGGACAAGCAAATCTGCAGAGTTGAGGTTGGGTCATGCATAGTGGGAGTGTCCAGCTCCGCAGCCGAAAGCCTGCCCAGAGCCCTCGCCTGACCTTTAATTAACTGAAATGCTTCCACTAATCATAGTGTTCCCACCCCAGAGAAAGAAAAGCCCTTGTAATCACAAGCATCTATCCGAGAGCA
Source organism: Syrrhaptes paradoxus (assembly GCA_013400615.1). Taxonomy (NCBI): domain Eukaryota; kingdom Metazoa; phylum Chordata; class Aves; order Pterocliformes; family Pteroclidae; genus Syrrhaptes; species Syrrhaptes paradoxus. Next base: position 58,486 of record VZTO01027619.1, read on the forward strand.
ATACAGTTTGATTGGCCCCCGGAAGGCTGGAGATGTTTAAATCATGAGTACGAATGATTGCCATGCAACGCTCTTACCTGGATATTTCCCGCCTCTGCTCCTCTTAATGAAGCAGACGATCAGCAGAATAAGCACCAGGAGAGCTATGGCACACATCAGCCCGATGAACCAGCCCTGCGTCGCAATGTCTACTTGATTCTTGGTATAAGCTGGGAGGAAAATGGAAACGAAAAAAAACACAAACTATAAGGGACAGAGCAGAGCCACAGAGGGAAATAGATGAATAGTAAGACTCAGTCCACCAGTTTAGAAATTATCTTTAGTGCTGCCTTTGTGTATCTGTGTGGCTATTGACCTGGTTATCTGAGAGGCACAGGCATCTCTGGCTTTTTTTTTTTTTTTTTTTTTTNATCCCTGGTGTGCAGGGAGGCTGAGCAGCGGCGCTGGATCTGAGGGGTGCTGAGCCCCAAAGGGGCTGGGGAAACCCAAAGGGGCTGGGGAAACCCGAATCACCCGGGGCAGCCTTGCCCGAGCTGTGCAGGTGACGGGCAGTGGCTCTGCTGCCACCACCACTACAGTCACCCTGCCTGTGGGTGGCCATGGGTGGACTTGTGGAAGCCCCCCAAGGTTTGGCCAGTGCACAAGGAGGGCTCAGTGGGGGGAACGGCTCTTTGAGGAGTGACAGCTGGGTCCTAGAAAGCTGAGAGGTGGTCTGATAGCGCCGGGAAGTCTCTTCTCCCAGGGCAAACTCTTATCCCACTGCTTCCAGCACGCTCCCAAGGCTATTGACTATGAAGATGGTTAATACCGAGCAAGGAGGTGTCCCCTGAACAACGCTACTGGCCGTGTCCTCCCTCACGTACTCTGACTTCTCGTTTGCAGCTCCGTACGCGGTCAGACAGACAATCATGTGTCCTATAAATAGCACCGAGTTGCCATTTTCTGGCTCTCATTGACATGCACTCTGTACGCAGCAAGACAGAGCAGAGGAGAAAATAACCTTCAGCGCAGCAGGGGGGCTAAATTTAACCAGCCTGCAGTGCAAACAGAGGTATTCCCGGCAGGAATGCGGGAGAGCGGGATGGGATTGAATGGGGATTTAGCCGGGGTTTGTCTGGAATGGGCAGGTCAGTGCTGCGAGCATCCTTTTTGGTGCCGATAAGCAAGATGGTGCTTGCAAAGAAAGCACAAAAGATAGCCCTCTGTTAATGTATTTTGAATGAAAGGCTCAGGAAAAGAAAACTTGAAAAATGGGTTGAATTGGCAAACTTTCCTAACCCACACCATTTAGGACCATAAGCGTGTCCTTATTCCATCAACATTGAGCACAAGAGAAAAGGTGCTTTCCTTGGGATGCAAGCTAAGCCCTCCAGTAGGTAATAGTGGCCAAACTGTGACAAGGAAATTCACAGACAAAAGAGGAGAGTGACGAGAAAGCACCATTTGCTAAAGAAATTATGTCAGAGCCTGAAGGCAGCCCTGAGCTCCTGGGGAAGCCGGGTGGAAGCAGCTGCCTTGGCTCCTCTTGCTGCTTTTCCCTCTAATGCTGCCACACTTAATATTTACCTTCAGTACAACCTGAGCTACATCGTCCTCAAAGATCCACTTTTATAATGGAGAGAATAAGATTATAACAGAGTGGAGCTGAGAATGGGATTCAGTTAGCTGAGTGCTTGGGGAGGAAAGGGGGAGAAAGCTTTCCTGGAGAGCTTGGAAATGGGAAAAGATGGTATTGCAGCCCTGATGGGATGGGGTTTGTCCTGAAACCAGCCCTAAGGGGGTCTGCAACGTACAAAATGTCAAAGCAGCCCAAGAGGTGGGTTTTGTGCCATGACACGGATTTGGGCTGAGTTGTACAGGGAGGGAGGGTTTTGAGTTCCGAGTCACCAGGGGGTCTTGCAGTAGGATGGTGGCACTGCCTATTGCCAAGGTAGAGGGATAATTGCCATCCTTCCCAAAAAAGCAACACATGACGACAAAATTATAGTCACAGCAATCTGGTATTTAGAGCAAACGAGTGACTGTCATTGCAGCATTCAGAGAGAGAAGATTAAGTACATGGCTGTCAGCGAGCATGTTTTGATTTGCTTTAATGTAAGGCCAATGTCAAGGAGAACGAGCGGAAAGCAGCTGTGTAATCGAACAGGTATTGATTTGAAATGCAACTGCAGGGACTTTTTTTTTTTTTAATTAATTATAATCTTGTGGCAGAAAACGCGTTACCTAACAGTTGTAGTTTATGTGCCAATAGGAAAGCTGTGTTCCACCAACAGATAAGAAAAAATGTTTTTGTAAAGCAGAGCATGGGGTATGTAAAGTTTTGCTAACTCCAGCCTTGCATGATCCTCTTCCCAGTATTTGTACAGGCTGGGGAATTATTTTTTTTGTAATTTAGAAGAGACCTCTTTGCATTAAGGTATGGTTGTAATTCCAAAGTGTCCTTTCCTCCTGGAAGGAGCTCTGGTGGGTTACTGAGCTGCTGGGTACTGAGAAGCAAAGCTGGAGTGCACTGTCCTGCAGCCACGATAATTTGTCTGCCCTCGACCCAAAGAAACCTTCAGAGTCGCTCTTTCCAAAACATTAAAAAACAAAACCCACAAAAAAAANCCTACTCCATCTATCAGTGTGGGTTGCTCCAGCCTTGCATGCTCCGTGTTTTCTCAGCGCAGCATTTAGACCCGCGCGTTGGCAGGCGTTGTGCGCGGATTCCTACGGCAAAACCCCCGGGTGAACNTTGTCAAGAGCATTCCTGATGGCATATGACTGTCAGCGGGGGATGAATGCTCGTGTCAGCAGTATCCCGCCAGTGAAGAAATGGATCTGCAGCGTTTCTGCATGCAGGGACAGCATCCCTCTGTGTGTCCCACAGTGCCAGGGCTCGGGTCACCAGTCAGCCTCTGTCACAGGGACAAAAGTGGCCCATCCTTCAGTCTCTATGATAATATCAGTTAGAACCCCTCAATTACCAAAAATAGATATGCTGAGACTGCCAGCATCCGTCAGCCCAGGATATTGCTTTTTTTCCCCTTTTTCTGTCTAATGATTCCTGCCCCTCTGTGTCTGTTGTGCTGGGGGACTCCCCCCCTCTCCCCAGACCCCAAAGTGGGTGAAAAGCAGACGAAAGAAGAACAGAGACGGGTCCGGACTGGGAAGCAGTTAGGAACAGTGGGGAAATAGTGTCCTGAAAGGCACCTTGCACAGTCTGGGGGCTTTCGAACTCATGGTGGTTGCTGAGTTGGGGAGGGTCCAGAAGCAGAAACATTATTTTTGCTGGATGTGAGCAAAATAATTTCAGTTCTTTGAAAATCACAGCCTCTGTCTACTCCATCTATCAGTGTGGGCTGCTCCAGCGTTGCTTGCTCCGTGTTTTCTCAGCACAGCATTTAGACCCGCGCCTTGGCAGGTGTTGTGCGCGGATTTCTACGGCAAAACCCCCGGGTGAACACAACGGGCGTTACGGCTGTTTTCATTTACTGAAACGCATCCAGTGCGAACGCTGAAGCTTTATAAATGCATAAACCCCGGTTCAATGCCTGGGGAAGCCAGCAAACGTGTTGCTCTGGCATTCGGGGGGTGGTGGGGGAAGCCCGTAATTAGCGAGCTGTAAAAATCACTCAGGTGCTAAACCTGGAAAATCGCTTCTGCTGTTAAATGCAACGGTGCCAGAGGGAAATATACCTGGAGGGTGAAGCCCTGTGAGTGTGCTATGTGTGACTCTGAGCCAGGTCTTCTGCAAACACCACGTTCCACCTCCTCCCAGTGCTGCCCCTCACCATCACCAGTATCTCCCCACTGCCCCAGCCCGGGGCCAGGGGTGTGCTCCCCGGGGCCAAAGCAACCACCATCCCCATGAGCAGCAACACGGTGTGGAAGTGCAAACACGCAGTGATGGGGCTTTGAGCAGAGCCGCACGCTGCCAGGAGGATGTTCTCCACCCTCCCTAAAGACCCTTTCCTTCAAAGGGGTCCGCGTCCCCTCCTGGGGCTCTCCTCCTCCGTGCAACCTCCCGGCGATGCTGGGGGTGGCTCTTTAATAAAGGCAGAGATGGGGGGGGGCTGCTTTGGGTTGGATGAGGGTTGTTCCATGCAAGTCACCTCCCGCCACCATGCAAATGCCATCGGCGGTGATGGATGGGACATGCCTCGGAACCGCGGCGGGGCTGGAGCCCGTCTCACCTGAGCTGGTGGTAAAGGTTATGTACGAGTGCTCGCTGGGGCTAGACCATATGGGGAACACCCACAGCTTGTACATCATTCCCGGCGTCAGATTCGCCAGCTGCACAGAGGAAGGGGTCTGGGCTTTAACAGGGATAGATTTCTCTGTCTTGTTACCTGAGAAACAGAAACCGCACATCAAACCCAGCCGTAGGAGGCTCGGAGAGATTACCGTGTTGACACCGCAGGCAATGCATCATGCTAGCCCTAGCCGCTGAGCAGGAATAATACAGCTCGATGGTCAAGGAGCTGTTAACGGCTTCGTGATTATTACTCACAGAGAATAGAAGAAAATCAGTGATGCAGGAATACGGCGTGGGTTTTGCTGCATCCCTGCTTGCCGTACTGGAAAAAATACCCGTAGCTATTCAGATCTCTCCCTACTGTTAAGACTTGATAGGTCCTTTATCTGCCCAGCCTCAGCTCTGGATATTTGGGTATTGAGCACAAAAGACCTGGAATTTGCCTGGTCCCGCTCAGCTGGGTGAAGGTGCTGCAGGACTTGGTGAAGGAGCCAATTCTTGTGCTTTTGGGAGTGGTACCCATGCACCAGTTTTGCCGGTGGGTCGAGGAGGTTTTGAACGAGCTGGATGTTGCATTAAAGATGCAAGACTGCTCACCCAGCTGCCAGGCTGTGCTTTTGGGGACGAGGAGGGTTTAGCCCTTCAGCTCAAGGAGGGATGCTCGTGGGCTGGTTGCTCCCAGGCTCTATCCAGGGCTGACCTGTTCTTTGTACGGTGCTGGGAATCATTTGCTGATGAGCTTAGTGCTGAGCATCAAACCTGTGAACTCTAAGCCAGCCTGCAGTGGGGCTTTGGTTTGTGGCTCTGGAGGTGTGCACCTCCCGTTCAGCAGTGTTGCAGGGAGGGAGAAATGGGTCTTTGAGGCCAGAAGCATGCTGCTTGTGTCCTGGGGAAAAACCAGGGCCGGCAGCGGGTGGTTTGGGAGCCGGGATACTTGTCATTTAGGGCTGGGAAAGCTGATGTGGATCCATGGCTCAGGGGGCGGAGGGCTGAGCACAGCCCAGCCTCTGCTGCCAGCCGAAGCCTTACCGGCTGTGCATTAGCAATTGTCTCAAGGAGAAATCAAGGTCGTCTCTTAAGCGAGGTTGTAAATGACTAAAAGTGTTTTGCTGTTAATGATTGCACCTAGTTAGTTTACTTTAAATGCCGATTTAAGACTGGCATAGCAGATGATGTGAGGGTGGAAATGGCTGGGAAATAAAGTCGGAGATAAGCAGTAGTCATCACTGCCTATCTATAAAAAACAAAACAACCAACCGACAACATGTAAACATCCTTCTAAACAAGTACTAAAACCCCAGATACTCGCTTTGAGTTTCCAGACTAAGTACACAGCCTTACAATTGTAAGAGACAACGATATCTGATAGGACAGGAGGTTTGGGATCGTAGAGGATTCTGCCAACTCCAGGTTCAAGAAGCCCGTCTGCAAAGGCATTTAAAACCGCTCTCCAATTTATGTAGATTTCATTTGTTTTCTCTTAAAGTTTTATCCCCTTTTATAGATATGCATTTAAGGCTCTTTGCAACTGCATACAGCCCCACTCAATGAAGAGTTCACAAACTAATGGCCTTGCTCATCTGTGTTTCATAAACACCTCCTGGCAGTCAGTGCAAGAGGGGGGATCACTTGTGAGTCACCAGGCTGAGCTCTGGCACGTTCTGAACAGCCATGACCCGCCTTTCCTCTCCCATCCTCCCTCCTCCGGCCATACAGCATCATTCCATAGGGAGGAATTAGGGCTGGGTAATAGGTTGTAACCATGGGAGCTGGCAGGATCTCTAATGGCATCGCCACCCTGTAGAGTCCCCACGCGATCTGATGCTTACTGGTGATATACTTAACCACAAAGTCAGTTCCTGCAGAGTAATTGTGGCTCCAGGTGATGTTTGCCCAGTTACTATTGGCCATAGCTCTTATGTCCCATATGGACGATCCATTGGTGGCTGGTGGACAGGTTAGAACAGGAGTTAGTATTTTGGATTAGACATGAATGAGAGACCCCATCTAGCATCTGGTGTTGGGAAAACCTTACAGAAATCATCCCTGAAGTCAATGCTTTGATCTTAACCTATGAGCGTGCCTACGGACGTATCTGTTCCTTTCGAGATCCTTTACTTTAAGCTTTTGGGGGAGGTTCGGTGTCAGAAACTTATTGTGTGTGTAAGTCCAACTGCACTCAGCTTATCTTTGGAGACTGGGAGAGAATATTGTCACGTTACGGGAGCTAGAGACAGCCAGTGGGGCAATGAAGTCACTCGTTTCTGATTTTGAAGTTAAGGATTGTCGACGTTGCTTTGGAGAGCGGATGAACTTCATTTCTAGTGAAGTAGAGCTAATCCCCTAGTTTAGTGCGTTTAAGTGATCTCAGAGAAGTTCCACCTTGGTTTTATTACTGATATTATAACTTACTACAGGGTTTGGTTTGACAAAATCCAGATCCATAACTGCAGCCCCTGGGACGAGGCCGGCTACACGACTTTTAGGAAATTGCGACGACCCGACGCCGTGGGGTCGGGGATGTGACCTAGAATCCCTCTTACAAATCCAACCGGTGCTGCCACACGCCTGCCCTGTCTGCCCGCATTACGGCTCAGCCTCTCCCCGCGTGTCCCCAGGGTGGTTCGGGACACGCGCGGCTCCTCCTGCAGCTCCTCGGCTGCTTTGGCTTCCCTGCGTCTATTCCTCCCGTCTCTGCTCTCCGGCAGCGCGTGCTCACCGCTTAATTGCTTATTTTCAACTAGAGACGTGTTCCCACATACTCACTTAATAGCGAGTGCTGGGGTGGTGATTTCACTTCGTTACTAAGACCTCGTATGTCGTGATGGAGCTGCAGCTGTGTACCTCGCACCCATATTTAAACCAATTTTGCGCTGGCAGGGCAGGTCCCTGTGTGCGTTCCCTTGGCTTAGCAGCTTTGCACAGCCCAAGACTTCTCTGGTTGGGGGGGGGGTAGTGTGTGGATCCCAAATTCACAAATTTTCAGTGCAGGTCTGCAGCTTTAATAAGCAAATTAGTGCAGAGCAGGGAATGTGCTGCTGATTCCCAAATGTGTTTTACTGGGGGGTATCGGGTGGAGGCTGGTCCTCCCAGCCTGTGTTTTTGGGGAGGTCTGTAGCCATCCTGAGCTGATCTTATATAAGAATATAAAGAAAAGGGTCTGAACTGCTTTAATCAAACTCCTTGAGTTAAATGGGTGTCAATTTTTGTGTTCATCATTACTACTATCTCCTTTCCTTCTTTATGGAGAGTTAACAAAGGTTTCGGCAGCTTTTGCACTTGCGTTTTGGAGCGTATCCTACCCCACTATGCAACTGAATTCTTTTGATTGTGTTCCCTTTTGCTATTAGCTTGATTTATTTTTGAATAACCTGAGTATAACTATCTATAATTAGTTATTAACTGTAGATCTCATTATAGCACTGTTTCAAAAACAAGGCTCAGCATCTATCAGTAAAGCAGACAGAGTAGAGAATACACCTCCTCCAAATCAGAGTTGGCGCATCCCATTCTAGCCGATTGCACGAGAAGTTTTATCTTGACCTGAGAAATACCTGGCACACACCTGCGGGTCGTACCTTCAGCCCTTCCCCAACTCTCCTGTGGGCTATGGCTGCAAAGAGCAGCAGCATGAACCGAAAGACTCCTATCAGAGATGACAGGTCTCTTAGCTAACAGCTGATGTGCTAAATTTAAAGTGACATTTTCTATAATAGTAACGGAACCCCTTTTTAATGGCAAAAAGATACAAGATCATACTTCTGAGAGCTTTTCTAGGGTCTTCCACCTCCTTCCCAAGCACTGATGGTAATCCAGCATCGCCACACCCCAGGGAGGGCTGCGTTATCCCTGAGACTGGGACCTGAGCAGCTGCACACAGACCCCCCCAAATTGCCAGGAACCACTTGTGCACCTCGATCCCTGAGCCTGTGCCACCTCTAGCTCCTCGCAAAGCCCTTCCCAGAGCACAGGATGCCTTCAGTTTTGCCTGTGCCTGTTATTAATCCTTGCCCTGAGCATGATGCGGGGAAGGTGGCGGTAGGGTTAGAGGGGTTAGAGGAAAAGGAAAGCGCAGTACCCAACTCCTGCTTTGTGGTGGCTGCCGGAGCCCTCTCTGCAGCTGCTGGAGTGGTGGCGACGGTGGTGGCGGGTGGAGTGGTGGCAGCTGTAGTAGTGGTGGTAGTAGTGGTGGTGGTGGTAGTAGTAGTGTCGGT
>VZTO01027620.1:0-52560 GCA_013400615.1 Syrrhaptes paradoxus
TCAACTGGTCCGTGTCTTTCCTGGGTTGAGGACTTCAGAGCTGAATACAGTACTCCAGGTGGGGTCTCAGAGGAGCAGAGTAGAGGGGAGAATCACCTTTCTTGACTTGCTGGTCACACTGCTTTTGATGCAGCCCAGGACATGGCTTATCCATAACTTTCCTAACTGTCACATCGTCCCCTCTCTCTGCGCCTCAGAGAGCTTCGTATCACCTGCACCTTTCTCTCCCTGAGTAATTTTTCCACTACTCCTTGTCCAGACTGGAGAATCTGGACCTTTTCCTTCCCATAGAGAAGATATATCTAAATAAATTTCCAACTCTACAATTTGTTTCAAATGTTGTATCAAGGAGTTAAACTTTGACATTTCTTCCTAAATATTACTGTGAAATACACTCTCTCTTGCTCTCTCTCTCTTTTAATCAGCTAGCTACTAGCAAGAATTAATTTCTTTTGTACAAAAAAACCCCATATTTTGTCAACAGAGCAAACCTCTGCCTGCTTTCGTCATGCACAGAAATTTAATTTGTTAGGCTAGTCATAGATAAACTACACAGGAGTACCGAGTTACAAAGTTTTCCTTGTGTTATCATTTGGGGTGAATATACAGGAATATGGTTGCCCTTACTGTAAAGGTTACAAAGCTTATTAAGTGGGAAATAAGATTTAAAAACAAATCTTAAGTTTTGTAACCTCAGTGAGGGAATATTGATTAAGTAAGGAGCATAAGACTGGGAAGGCAGATGTATAGGCGAGGTTCTTGTCCTTCCTAGTCAGACAAAAGGAATGGCCGTTACTTAGTCATAAAAGGATTCTGAAACATATTAACGTAATTAGGGGTACAATGCTAGACCAAACTTTCTTAGCTACACTAGTGCCACCACAGCAAATTCAGTTTGATTTTTACCAGAAGAGATTCTCAGTAATGTGATGCCAAGTACAAATGGAAAATACATTTTCCCCCATTTAAAAAAATAAATCATTCCAAATATTTTGATGGTGTCATAACAAAAGCAGCTGCAGTTTAAAACTTTGCATGTAAATAGTCTTAATGAGGGGAAGTGCCTTTAACAGATGGAGAGTTGCAAAATTTTAAAGAAAAAAATCCTCAGCAAACTTTGTAAGCATCTGCTAAGAATTTAGCGATAAAATGGACAGATCCACCCTTTTTGTGAGTTGAGGGGGCAAGGATTAATGTCCTTTCCCTCAGCCTTGCTGTTTTCTGGTTTGTACTGAAGGGGAAGGTAATTGTAAGCAGCAGATTCCTAGCAACAAGTTGAAACCATTACTGACTTGTTTATAGCCCTCAGTAGTTGCTACGTATCTAGCCTTTCTTGTTGTGAATTGAATGGCCCCATCTACACCGAAAGATGCTATTAAAATATCAGAAAATGCAAATTCACATATAAAAAGAAATACTTTTTAACAAATAAGGCAAAATGGACAAAAACTGGTTTATAGACAAAGTGATGCTGGAGAAAGATTTCTGCCACATCTACCACCAATGCATTGGCGTTACCCTCAGGGTTCAGTGGCCTTTTGTGTTTCCAGAAGGCCATTGAGTGTCTCCTGGCATGGATGAATACATCACCTGCAGTCAAGAGAAATGTTTCCAGTGAAGTCTCCAGATGGTAGTGCCTGACTTCGGGGGGAGAAGTTTTTTCCCACAATGTACGTCATGCTGGTTCCTAGGCAGATGTTGCTCAGTGTGATGCCAGGAAACCTGAGCCACGTTTCACCCACACCTTCCAGAAGGTCCTGTGTGGCATCAGCAATCACACCAGTATCTGGGCCCCAGCACAGATAAGGTGAAGCCGTGCAGTCAGATGCGTCAGTTTGCACAATCCAGGCTCTCGGGTCACCTAATGCAGTGTACAGAAGCCTCGCCTTTCACTGACTCTGCTTCTGTTGCTAGAAATGAGTTCATTATTTACCTGCTGTGGTATAAAGCTCTTCTTACTGAAGTGCTTGTGCTTAGCCCAGAAGGAGCTTTGAGTCTCCTGGTAGGATCAAAGGTTGTGAAATTCTTTTCTGAAAACTCAGACCTCACTATGCTAATTAAATCTTTCTTCCTATGTCAGCCATTCATTACTAGACATTGAATCACTAACCTCCCTCTTTCTCTTTTTTTTATAATGTGGAAAAAACCCTCTAGACTCAAACGTAAAAGCGTATTTCTTCGTAAAACAATGATGAAAGGATCATAACATCTTCTTCAGTTGTGTCATAAAGAACTGTAATTTTGGATCTCTGCGGCACACTTAGGTCTGCTAGTTATTAAATGCTTTCACATCACCAATGACTTTTTTTTTTCCATTTTCACCTACTTGTTTTAGCATAACTTAAATGTCTGATGATGTCTCCATCCACCTTCATATAAAGGCTGGGTTCTTATATCTGGTGCTTTACGGAGGCACCTGGGAGTCTCCTTCTCTGCCCAACACTATGTCCTGAAATGTCTTTGGTAATCCAAGGCAGCATTCACCGTTCAGTCACTGGCACATTGCTGTCACAGAACAGCAGGATCTGCTCACTCCTTAGTCCTACAGTAAGGAGGACCTGCTCACTAAGGGCTGAAGCTACTAACGGGTTACAGTGAATTTACCAGGTACTGCCTAAGAGCTGACCTGTGATAGCTCTTCACATGTGCATTCATACCTGATGGATGCTCACATTATTTAATTTTGTATATTAACTGATACCTCAATAAAAACTGTTCATATTCATGAAGCCAAGAACACAAATACAAAGGTTAGGTAAAGGCTTTTTTCCATTTTGCTGTACTAAGTTGCTTGAATGAGAACTACAAGATGAATTTTCTCTTTCTCCTGCAAACGTGATCTGAGCTCTGGTTGCTTTCATGTCAGATGGTTACCTAAACATGAAAGGGGACATGCTGCCCAATACAGAAAGACGGTATGAAGTCCTCTGTGTCACTTGGATCCTGCAAAACCCACACCAGGACTGGGAGCATGGGTGGAGCAGCAGCAGAGAAAAGAGGTCTGGAGACAGCATTGCTGCGTGGCTCTCTTCACAGAACAGTCAAGGGGCTTAGCTTGCAGAAGGTTGTTGGAGTCTGTCCATGGCTGCACCACTGGGATCAAGGTTGCAAAACCCTTGTCTACAGCTCCCACCTGTGCGTTACTGGGCCATGAAGAGCTGATAGGATCTGGCTTACTGCATTTTTTTCTTCTCTACAATTCAAAAATATGTCCAAGCAAGGTCAAATCCTTGTTTAGCTATAACCATTTGTGATTCAAAGCAAATCTCGATCGTCTGTGTGGGTGAATGGATAGAATTTGATCCACACTATTTAAATCAGCCCAAAAGAGAAGGTACTTACTGGATTCCGTGTTTTGGTCCAACTATTTTTTCTTCCACAAGGCTTATGGGGAATATAGAATGCAAACAGAAAAAAAATGTAGATGAGATGAGTCCTTGGAATTTTATTTGCTTTCATTTTAGGATTTGCAGAGGCCAACTTCCATTGCCAATAATCCCTTAATATGGTGGCCTTTGCTGGTCTTAAATTGATGACTCAATACTGATAGCACTCTAAGGCAGTGAGAGATCAATATACATGGGGTTTTCTCAGTGCTTTCCACTACTTTTTGTGATTTATTTCTCTCTTAGCTAGCCTATGACTAAGCCTCTTGTATCGAGTTTATTGCATGTCTACTTTGGCAGCTTAATAATTGAGAACTTTGCTAAAGGAAGATAAATAAAACTTGAAAATATGTTATCTACAAGGCTTCTTTTGGTTTGAATCTATTCTGAGCTTCTTCAAGCTTCTTTGGAACAAATCATTTTACCTTGGTTAAAATATTATGGAAGATAAAACTTTCAGCCTGCCTGAATAAAACTTTGCTCAGGAACATTTCCAGGATTTTTGTAACACATGAGCAAGAATGACACGGCAAAAGCTGGTTGCTGACTGGTAACAATGATCAACAAATCACAGCTATGAAAAGCAAGATATTTCAGTGTGGAATATGGTGCTTACAGTGTCTAAGTATACCTGTGGAGGGTTGGGTAGCCAAGACTCATCCCTTCTGGGCAAATAAATCATACCACTGTGCTTGTTAGAACTAAATATTCCAGAGTGGAACAGGTCAGAGTATTGTAAACATTAGTGACAACTCCAATAACTAATTAGCATTTATTATGATTGCACGTTGAAGTGCCAATGACATTTGCAATTAAAGTTGACAATCATTGTATTAGGCACTCTTGCGGAACAATGTCAGTCCACTGTTTAAAAAAAGGTTTTCGTTTAGTTAAACAATCTATTTCCATTAGTATTTGCTACTTTAAACAGTTTTAAGTCTGACACCATCTTTTTTTTTTTTTTTTTGACGAAAAAAGATGACACCAGATCTGTACCCATGAAGAAAAGCGACTGTTAGGGTACAACTTTTTTTTTTTTGCTGAAGTGTCAAGGAAGGGGGGATGCTGGCATCCAACTCTTGCTTAAAATGTGTGAGTCTTGTACAGACCTCAGCGGCTGCAGAATCAGGGCAGCGATGAACTGTCTGGTAGATGAGAAGGAGTTCAGTCATTATGAGCTTGAACACCAGTTCCAGAGACAGAGAAAACTCATCTCCTTGTCCAGCCTGGCGGCTGATGAGTTTCTCTTCCCTTGTCCTGGTAACTGATCCTGCTGTTATGTCAGTTAAACTTCTCTCCAGTTTTAACAACTTGTTTAAAGAAGAAAAAAAAAAGCTATAAAGAGCTGTTGACACTTCAGGGATATCTCTGGAAAACTTTGTTTTGAAACATTTTTACAGATGCAGCGTTAGAAAGGCTTTGGCTTTCTCCGCGTAATTTCTGCATTTTATTTACAGGAGATGCCTGCATAGAAATATGATCGTGTTTCAGAATGTCCATTTTTTTATTCTGTTTATTTCTTAGTTGAAATCCTCACTTTCCATCTGACTCCGCAGCCATTATGCAAGTGACTCTGCTGTGTCGCCAGCTGCAGTCCTTCACTGAATAGTTTTGAATGGGTATGCCTGCTAGAATTTTTATTTATTGGGGTATGTATAGTGGTATGATGTCAGCATGGCTACTGTTGTGTCTATGAAGTACGCTTCTGTCCGTAATTTCATTGAGCAATGAAATTTACTGATATAACAACAGCAATTGCATCACCGAATTGTACTCTTTGAGCAATGTTGCTGCTGTTGATGATACAGCCCTGGAAAAGAGGTTTGGTTTGCTGGGGGGCTGGAGGTTACACAGGCTTTTTCTTCTCATGCCTGAGAGAAGTTTAGCCACATAATTTTATTTTTCTTTTCCATGATCATGAGAAAATAACAGTTTTTTTCAATCAAGAGAACATCTCCCATGTCCTACAAGAAGAGGGACTACAAGATAGACCACAGGAGGGGAGGCAGGGCACACACAAACCAGTGCCAGGGGAGAGAGGACTGATCCCTTCCCCAGCCCCTGGTCCTGCCCCTACCTTGTGCCCTATCTCACGCCAGCTCAAGCCTTTGTGGCTGAGGGGTGAAGAGCATCAGGACATTCACCAGGCTGGTCAACGACTGCCCTTTCTCCTTCCAGCACTAATTGTCATCCACTTTGGTTCCCTTTGCTTCTCTGGTCACAGAGGCTCACAACTCACCATTGTCATCAGTAAAGGAAGGAAAGAAAATGCATGAGCAGGGTTTGATTTTCAGAAAAGGAAAAGATCAAAGACAAACAAGAGGAAATATGAAATCTTCACATGAAAGGAACTTGCATGGCTTTCTAGTGGCTGGGGTGGTCAGCACACGTGAGTTCTCTCTGTGAGCTTCAGTACAGCAGAAAGCAGCACATGAGGCATCATGTGCTTGCAGCTGCGAAAGCGTTAACAGTAGCGTATTTTACCAATACTTAGAACAACGAATGTTACCCCTACCACACGCACTAGGAACAAATTAAATAATAAATGAGAATTTCATAAGCTGGGTTTTTTTTTTCATTTTTGTTTTTGGGTTTTTTTTTAAGGAGAGGTGATGGCATAGCTCAAATTCTGATCTGTACCCTGGGTTTCTCCCAGGTAAAGTTTTATTTTTCTTGCAACCTTGCAGCAAGGTTTTTCCCAGGAATTATTAATCCTCAAAAGTGGACAAAGGCTGGAAAGGAAAGTTTTAATGCAGGCCCCTTTCTACTTTTAAAAAATAATTGTAAAAAAAGAACCCCCAAACATTTTCAAGGCATAACTTATCTTCCTTGTATGCTCTTTACTGGATTTTGTGAGTGGTAAATTTTTGATTGAAAAGGACTGCAATTTTTCCTAACCTTTGAGACTGTAAACAAATATAAATAATGGGAGCGAGAGTAGTTCACAAGTATTTCTCCTGAAATAAAAATAAAAATATTGGACGCTCCTCTAGGATGTTGCTTGTATCACGGTTGGTTAGTCATATTTCTGTAATGAATGCCTTGAAAACACTACAGTTGCTTATTAGTGCCATGGAAAATATTCTGCTGATGTCATTCTGGTCTTCCATTTCTCTTTGGTGTACTGTATACAAAAGACCTATTCTCCTAATTTAAATAAATAACCAGCAGTTTGCTCTTTACAAAACCATTCATTAAAAAAAACCAAAACGAATATACTGGTGTTTGTAGTTATAACGTCGTGTAGTATATTCGATATTTGTCTAGTGCAGTTGTGAAGAAAACTTATAATTACTTCTTTTACTTGTTAATTTGCATATTTAATTCAAGGTCAGTCATACTGTCATATTTTAATTCCTGTTTTCAACAAGATTCCACACCATAGACATATTGCAGTCAGAAATTTTAAAATTTGGGTGATATAAGCAGTTCAAAAGTGTTGGATATCTTTTTTTTGAGAATACTTTATTTATTTTCTTGAAATAAATTGATTATTTATTCACCTATAATCATTACGTTATTGAAAGAACACAATTCAGATTATTCTTGCACCAGGTGGATAAATATTTTAAATCATTTTTTCTGCATATAGTAGTGTCTCCAGGCGCATATATATGACATCAGTTGCAAGGCTGCTCTCCTACTAATCATGCACAGTCTTCAAATAGACCCAGACTCCGAAATACAGACCCTGCAGCCCTCTCACCATGGGCAAAATCGCCCCTGGAAGGAGGGTTCAGCAGAAGCACACGGTCACCCCTCAGTCCTCCCTCATGCTGCAGGTCTCTGAGTCGCAAATCCACCCGTGGGCACTGGTTAGGACCTTGTCCCAGCTGCAGAACGTACTACAGATCTTCTCCATTTGACCACAGGAGATCTTTGGGAAGGCAGTGGCCACTGCCAACCACCTCATCATCTCACAGCACATGCATTTTCATGGAAAAAAAATATGGTAAAATTATTTCTTTTAATAGCCACTCTCCTCTTGGTGTCTTGCATCAGTAAATGTGATTTAATGTCATTGATGAGCAGGGTTGCATCAGGGAAAAACCTGCTTCCTTCCTCTCAGTGGAAACAGTCCATGAGACGCCGTATAGTGTTGAGGTGCTAGAGAAAGGAGAGAAGAGCGTATAACGGCATGAGTAAGTGTGCTAAACCACTGTGCTGCCAGCAGTCGCTGCGTCTGGCCTCCCAAGCGAGCTCTCAAATATACACCTTGGCTGTCTTCTAACTCCGTGCTGGCGTGAGAGTTGAGTACACACCGGTCCCAAGTGCCCTGGTTTCCTTAGAAATGAAAGCCATGCGACAGACAGGAGCCTCATTAAGCACCCAGCTTGGCCTCAATCTGGACAACTGGAGGCAACCTGGTCCACGGGATCTGCTATGGTATACAGCTGGAGGTTAGCTTGGGTTTTTTTTGTTGATTTTTTTTTTTTTTTGTAAAAAAGAAAAGAAGTTGAGAAAAACTCAGTTCTCGTCTGACACAAGTCACTGTGCCTTCACTGGTTCTGGCGGGGCCTATCTGATTTAACTTAGCTAAGGATCTGGAGTGATGTTTAGTTGCTGTAAGAGCAGTCTGCAGGATCCTTGGATCAAGACGATCCATCTCTGGATCTGGGGGCAACATATTATACAAGCAACTGATAACCTCTAATCAGGAGACATAAAAAAGACATTGCATGGATGGCTATTGATAAAGACAATAAATACCATGGCTTTTGACTTGGGTTTCACAAAGAGTTTATTTTCCTGCCCTAATATGCCTTTAATGTAACTGCGAGTGACACAGAAATAGGTTGTCCTTAAAGAAGGAAATATCATCAACTTCAAATTCAAGAGTTTCCATTTTGATAACGTGATGAGGAAAGACACCAGTTTTATGATACGATTTCAGAAGTAAAGTGAACCCCCCCTTTCCCTCCACTGTGCGTGGTACAATCATGTGTCTTCTGTATCAGGGTTATCTCCATGTATCCCAGTAGGACCCAAATATTTTCATCCAGGAAAAGTAATGGTGGTGTAGGCAGCACCTGTAGTTTCAGTTTGCAAATCTCTAGAAAAGCTAAAGCAATAATGAAGGATTTTTTGGCTATGATTTTTAGATAAGAGTGTTTTGTTGCCATTTTAACAACATAAATAAATACCAACTTCGTGACCTGATCAAGATGCTCTGAGTTCACCCAAAACTGGTGTTTCAATACTAAGCAATATTACACCAATAGTTTGCATCTTGTTGCTATATGCTCATAAGTGCCTTCAGTAATGTTTTTCAAAAGCATTTTGTGTATAGAGGATCCCATGACCTTTCACAGATGTGAAAGTATTAACAACTTTGAGAAATTAAGAAAATCCTTTTTCTTTTTTTATTCTTTTCCTCCACTCTGAGCAGCAGAGCACTGAGAATAGACTTTAACAGTTTTGTAAGAAATGTTTAAATTTTGAGTTCAGCATCCTGATTTCTTCAAACCACTCCCAGTGTTCACAGAATAATTCTTTTAAACCATTAACTGTGTTCATATCACAGTTTTAAATATGCCTAATTCACTTTTGAGACTTAGTTCCCTATTAGAGAATATGTGAAATTAATTGCCAGTAAGAAAAAAAAAAAAAAGGACCATAGCCAGAATCTACTGAAAATAATGCAAAGCAAGAAGACACAAATTAGCGGCAATTATTATAAGATTTAATTATTTTTTTTTAATATTTACTGTTGGGGGAAATATACTGCTACTGTATAAATCACAAATAAATTGACACTGATTGCCAGTTAAATAACAGCAAACAATATAAATTTTAACTCTATCAAAATTACATATCTACTACCAGCACTCATGGGTCCCTCCAAACTATGCACCCCTCAGCCCAGGGAAGAAAAATAAATTATTGCAAACAATCTTCATGTGGATAACGTGGTGGTATATGATAATTTGTCTCTGTATAATCACTCTATCGAATTTTTAATGATCTGTGAAACTGAAAAAGCTGCAGTTGGTGCTCAAAAATTGTTGTGCATAGCCCCTGCTGTGCATTTTATATGAAAACCTGTGCCCAGTAGCAAAAAACCCAACTTTCAAAACAACCTACAACAACAAAAATAAAGAATGCAAGAAGACGGATCTCTTTATTTCTTGCATCTATAATAATCCTTCATCTGAGTTTCTGAGCCTGCTGCTGTTTTATTTTAGTTCATGTTCCAAAAGTTCCACTGGCTTTTTTTTTTTCTCCCACTACCTGGATGAAATTTGAACATAAAAGTTAAAATACCAAGAAAAAAGCAGCCGTGTAAGTTTCCCGGAATTTGCTTTGTGAAACTGCTGTTATGGAAATATAGGCTTCTTGGGTTTTATTTTTTTTCAAACGGTGCACTTATTTCGTGCCATTTCACCATGGCAAAAAGGACGGTGTTTTTTACTTATGATCTAAACCTTCCATATCTTTTGTGGAAAAAGGTCATTTACTTGAAGCCAGAGACAAAGGCTGAGTAGAAAAAGAACGAAATCTCTCCACCTCGTTAGCAATGCCATTAGGTTTTGTGGAAGTGAACTGGAGGCAAGGACCCAGGCAAATGAACTCATAGAGAGCACAGGGGGAGCTGGCTGTTGCTCCAGTAGGTCGGTGAGACCCCAAGAGTTCCTTACAGAGAGCAGATGAGACAATATCAAGTTTTAGCACTCTGGAGAGGTACTGAGCATCGCAGTTATCTCGCTTTGGCTGCCAGAGTAGAATCTCTTGAGCTTTAACTCATGGATATAAAATATCTACTGCTTTTCTGAAAACGGGAAGGTGAGCAAAAAAGAAGTCTGGTCTCCTATGATTGCAAACTGTCTTTTGCTACTTCTGATAATGGTAAAGAGCAAGGACAGGAAGAGGGTGAGGTTTTGGGCAACGTACTAAACTAGGTGACCACGGGAAGGGACATGGGTGTGATTGCACCCACTGGTGTCAGCAGTGGCAGGCTCTCTGCGGGACTAGACATTGCTTGTTTTTTCCAAAAGAAGTTCCTCCTTCAAAAGCTCTTTGTTGGAATAAAATGTTCTGATGGAAACATCTTTGTGACTGGCAATAGGCAGTAAGGAAAGTGATATCATTTTTTTTTTAATCTGCTGTAAATACACTTTTAGAGCACTTTCACTTCTTCTCATATAATTATGGACTCTTAGCTCTTATTTAGTGACAACAAATCTTTTCCTTTAAAGAGCAGGTTGTATTGATTACTTGTAAACCAGTTCTCTTCTTGCCTTTTCTGCTCAGGTGAATTCTGTACTTTCAGGTCTTTCATTCCTCAGTGACCCATTATATAACTATCAAATGATATGCTTTTATAAATAAGTTCATCCTCTGTGACTTAGAGCTCAAAACACAAATTTTCCAAGTTCTGGTTTTAAGCATGGCCCTGTGCTTAATTGCCCTGATAATTTCCACCTCCCCTGAATTTTGTATGTACCCTCTAGAAGAGAAGAGTTTTGCTCTGGACATCACCTGGGTTTTCTCCAGAAGCCCAGAGCTAGCTGGAGCAGAGGATCTGTTCCGAGACCCAGTGATTTCCACACTGCTCCAGCTTGACAGCTGATTGCCTGGGCAGCTGGTTCCGGTGGGGTACAAAATATTTTGGGTCTATGAGGCGCAGTCTGAAGAAATCCCAAGAAAACATATATTGTGAATAAATCATTATTAATAAATCCTTTATTATGATAATAGTTTTTCCCAAGGACCAAAAAGTAGGGAAAACAGGCAGCATACTGAAGAACTTGAAAGTGGAATTTAAATCTAGATATCACACCATTTTTGTAATAGTCATTAACAATCAGATGGTAGAATAGCATAGCAGCAAGCTATTGCTCAGACACAGCACTTTCTGCCATGTGAATGCTAGTTAGCATCTCAACTTGCTGTGCAAAAAGGAGACGGATAATTGGAGCAATGAAAAGCTACGAAGCACAGTCAGGATGTTTAAATGCTTTGTACAACGCAAGAGACATGGATGTGGTTTTTGCACATCAAGCCTGCGATACCTGCCGCCGGGGCTGGAAAGGCTCTCTGTTAGTTTTATGCTTGTGAGTGGGGAATAGAAACCAATACATGG
The DNA here is from genome assembly GCA_013400615.1 of Syrrhaptes paradoxus. NCBI lineage: Eukaryota > Metazoa > Chordata > Aves > Pterocliformes > Pteroclidae > Syrrhaptes > Syrrhaptes paradoxus. The sequence goes on from VZTO01027620.1 coordinate 11,470, forward strand.
ACAGCGAGAAGTTGTTGTTGCCAAACTGCTAAATGAAAAGGAAGTCCACAAAGTGAATGAAGCAGGAATTTTTTTCCAAGCAGGTGATAAACGTGCCTCTGAAAGCTGAGCTTGCTGGAGCCTCCTGCCTCCCCTCCGAGGGACCAAGTGATGGCACCTAGCAATCAGCCGAAGAGTCAATTGGCAAAGTGATAAGTCAGTAGCATTAGCGAGAGTCAGCAGGGAGGAAAACCCATTTCACTGTGGTGCTCTTTCTCAAATGGTAAAGTAATATAAAACAGTTTTAAGCACTGAATCAAACCGTTCATTGAGCATTAAAGTGACCACTTCTTGAGCAGCGATGCAACGCTCCCCATCTGAGTGGAAAGGTGGGAGGGGCAATGGACAAGCTGTCCTGTCTGCCAAAGGAGGGGCTCCAGTTTTTATGGAAGTGGAATTGAACACGAAGCAACTTTGAGACATCCGGCTTTGGATGCCATAAATATCGAAGTAACAGTGAGATGGAGACACATAATGCTTTGGGTCTGAAACCAGTGGAAACTTAAAGACTAGACGTAATGTGGGCCAGCGCTGAGCCTGAAGAATATTTTATCTTAGGCCGAGTGAGGACACATTAAGATTGGTTTGGGAGGAAGATTTAAATGGAGCAAGGAGCAAGAGAAGCTGAAGGATGGCACGTTAGTAGTTGAATGCATACACTGTGTTGTGTCTGCATAAGATTTGAGTTTGGTGTTGGCTAGGCTTTTATAAAGCTATAAATCTCTTAATTGGCACTTTCAATAGGTTTTATTTGCTTATAAAGGAGTGCATTTACATCTGCACTTCCCAGCACAAATCGCTTCCCTGCAGCCCCACGGCAGTGCTGGTGGCTATCTCAGAGCATGTCAGCAGGCATGTTTGAGGTGCATCACTCCTATCAGTCAAAACAGCCCCTTCTCCCTCCTCTCTCCCAAGTCTATGGAAAATGCATTAACATCTCTTGTCTTGAGATGTGCTGCTGTGTCTGCTGATTCCTGAAAGCAGTTGAATTTGACTAAATTTTGCAGTCACCATCCAGAGTCACTTTGATGTCCAGGGGCCACAGATCCCATCTGTCTCATAGCAGGCAACATCAGGACAACCTCAGCTGGACTCAGAGCTGTTTTTTTTCATCTGGTAACAGCGATGTGACTGTTTCCAGGGCAGAGGGTGAGAGAGGGTCCTGCAACAAGCACCATGCCTTTCCCTGCATCCCAGCACAGCTCTCTTCAATCCCGTATGGAAGTGGGCAGTGGCCAACTGATGAGTTAGGATCTGAGCTTCCTCTGTCTCAGCACATGTGCAGCTGGATAGCTGAACGCCTGTGCCGTGTCAGTGCAATACGGACCAGGGAAGAACTGCAATACACATACTGAAGATTTCCCTTCCCATGGGTTCCTCCAAGGGCTGATGGAAGGAGCACAGTTCTGCCTCCTGCACAGCCTTGCAGAGCAGAGCAAGGCTGCAACGATTTTCGGTGTTGCAGGGAAGGGGTCTCCTCAGTTTGGACCCCAGCAGTGGTGTGTAAAGCTTTTCCAGTCCTTGCTACTGGCTAAGTCTCCAACTGGCCCCAATTTTCTCCTTCAATGTAAAGATCTCTATAAGTGAAGCTTTGTTTAAAATGTATGTTTTAACACAACGCATATGCTTTCAATTTTTATAAAAATGTATTGGCATATTTATTCTATTTTTCTTGCTCCATAGTTCTCCTCAAGTCAAAGTTTTCTTTTTCCAGAAGGAGGAAAGCTGCTCATATCATCATCTCCTCCATGCTAGAGATGTTGAATTTTTTTTACATATCTCGTCTCACTGTCTGTTTGTAGGAGTGTGCAAACTTCAGTTTCTAATGCAGCAGTCCTGATGTGCCCTCATCTTCCTGCTCTGACATTCAGCTGATCTGCTTCTCTGAGCTTTTTGCCGCTTTCTTATTTATCAGTTTTAAATATAAAAACTTATAAATTTATAAAAAACTATAAAAACTATAAATTGATCATCCCAGTTTTGGTTACTGGTATTTATAACTGGTCGTCTTCTGAAAGAAGGAGACAAATGTTGTCAGACCTCTGAACTCCATGTGTTTGCCCCACACAGTTGATCTCTCAACATCTATGTTAACCGCCACAAAAAAGACTGAGTCCAGAGCCATCTGGAGCCCTGTGTCTTTTGCCTCTGTTCACAGCTTCTTCCACATCAATTGCCTGTGTCTCACTTTCCTATGCCCTTTGCTCTGACCTGTCCTTCCCCTACGCACCCCTTTGAGACAGGAAAGGTATCGATATTGCAGGAGATGGGTTGAAAAGAATGAATAGATCAATGAAAACCATTTTATTTTGTTTTTTTCAGACTGTTCCTGTATGAGAAATTAATCAGACTACTGAGGGAAGATTGTGCATCTTCGTAGCATCTTTTTAAAAAAAAAAAAAAAGGAATGAGGACACGTTTATTTCAGTATTTGCAGGCTGTCTCGTGATGAGAAATGACTTTTTAAAGCTTTTGTTTGAGAAAATTCAGCACAATTCTGAATGTATTTTTAGGTTGGTTACAATATGCGCTCCTATGAAAGTGTGAGCGTGCGTCTGTTAAAGTCACTATGTGCTAAGGGCCTCGCTAAAAATTTGGCACCCTCGCAGAAGTACAAGGGCTGGAGAGCAAGTCCAGGGAAATGGTACAGAGCTGTTCTCTTCAGTGATCCCGGCACAGGTCACCTGGCCGAATAGTTTCCTGATTAAGATAAGCAGATGAAGAGGCTTCCTACTCTTGTAGATCATCTGTCCCTTCCAAGAGGTCTGCAAGAAACTAGGGTTAAAATATTTTTGGATATTTTTACATCAGAGCTTTAATCATTTCTTATTGTCATGGCCACAATGACAGAAGATCTGAACCATTTTATAAAGGTCACTGTGAACATAACTTTGCTGTCAACAGATAACAGCTTGAATAGGGAAAGAAACTAACCTTTTAAATTACACCTTGGCAATTAATCCGTAAGTGAACAAGATTGGGCTGTGTTGCAATTCCTTCCTGGCAGCTCTCTTAGTTTCTTCTGGCCGGTGGATCACGGTGTAGAGATGCTCTGACACCACACCAAGAGCAGCTGCTGCATCCACCGCATGCAGCACACAACACCAGCAGCTGCAAGGGTCGGTGTTTCAGCAGCGCAAAAACCTCATGTCTCTAGTCGTTCATCCCTGTAGCCCAGCAGTAAGTGCCCTGCTGACGCTGTCCCCGTGTCTGCTCGGTGTTCCTGAGCTGCCAGGGCTGTTGGGCAGGTGTCACACCATGGGTGACACACATGGAGGGTCTGGGTCTATAGCCCTAGAGATACGATACCGAGAAAACCACCAAATGTCTAAACCTGGCCATTCCTACATTCCCATGGAGTCTAAGTTTGGTGACTATGAAATACTGAGATACTAGGAAGCTCGTTCTGTGCAGAGGCACCTTGTTTTTCACGGCATTGGACAGGTGGGCTCCAAGATAATGCCTAATCTGAATATTAGACAATAAATACAGGCTTTGTAGCAGAGCAGTGGCCCAGCTTCCTTTTAAGGTACAGAGGAGGAGGACTCACCTGTGTACAAACCCAGGTTTCTACTCCTTTCCCCTTCAGGAAGAAGTTCATGTTCCCATCTCCCCAAAAAAGACTTCAGCCGCTGGGGAGCTGGACTGTCGGCTAGTCTGGATAGCAGCTACCTCCTGCCCCTCCTGTTGCAAAGGTCCACGAAAGATTATAAAATGTGTTTGGTCCCCAAGTGAGCAAAAGCAAGGGCATACACCTGAGTGGATTGCTCAGCAGGAGAGTGGCAGAGTTGGCCCGTGTTCCTGCTGTCAGGTCTCTGTGTATAACTGATTTGTGGCAGGAGATATAAAAAGAAAATCAGTAGATTTTGAAATAAAGCCTGTTTAGAACTAATGAAAAAAAAAAAAAGTTAAGTTAGGAACAAATTCACCAAACCTTAAAAGAATCAAAATCTTTGCATATTGCAAACTGAGCTGGACTGTGGCTTCTCATTTAGAAGTGTCTGTTAGTAAAGCCCTATTCATATCCCATGGAGACTTTAGCAGCTTAGAGTATTACCCTGTGGAGAGCCATGCATAGGTTTGCATCTTCCTCCTTTTTTATTTCTTCTCTGCAGACTACCTCACACTAGTAAAACCTCTGTCCCCTGAGCTCTGGAAATCCAGGAGGGTTTCTAAAATGGGAATATTCTAGATGCTGGGCTGAAGTCAAGGGACAGAGACAGTCTTTGCTTATTTAACACTTTTTTCCTACAGTAAAAAAGTAAGCAATTCATGAATCATACAAATGCTGGCAAAAATAAGTACACTTGATCCAATAGTGATGAGCTCATCCACTGCCATACAGACATAGAATCTTTTCAGCAGCTGCCTTCCTGCAAGCCTGGATCTGGTCATCTGCAGGGATACAAGGTTGATGTCCCAGTATGCTGCTGGGAAATGCAGAGGGCCCTCAGCATCCCAGGAGGAGCTGCTGTGGTGGGGGTATGGCACAGGATCCCGTCCCCAGCTTTGTCAGCAGACCCCCAAAGCTGTTCCTTCCAACCCCATCAAAATGCGATTGTGGGTGTCGCAATCTCAGTGCTCTATAAAAGACAGTCCTGGGGATGTGGAAGAGGCTTTGACAACTTTTCACTTTGGAACCCAAAGCTTATTTTCTATCAAAACTTGAAGGGTGGATGGAAAATGTTCAGGCTGGTAATACTGTGATGTTCCTGATGAAGTGTGACACAGCTGCTTTTATTTTGTAGCATGTATATGTTGTTTATTAACATGGTATTTATTTGGACTTAAACAATAGGAAGACATTAGTTGCCCTATCATGCAACAAGTGATTCCTGTAATCCAGCAGCACTGCAGTGATCATTCAAAAAGTGACTCAGACAAATAAAAAGAAAACCCTTCCTAAGCTTTTATTGTTCCCGGAATTAATATTATCTTAATGCTCTTTTGGATGAACATGAGTGGTTACAATTTTTTGATTAAATATTGTGTTTGCTTAAAGCTTCAGATTTGGACTGCCAGTGGCTATATACAGATTGGGAAGGAGACTACCAGCACACACAAAAAAATTTTAGCTTTAATTTTCAAAGTAACGTTTTCTATTTTAGCTGAACACATCTTTACATAAGACAAAAATTGAAAGCAAAAAAAAAAATCTAGATCAAAATATTTTATTTCACTTAATACATTTTGTCTCATGTGGTGAACGAAAAGTCAATTCATTCAACTGTTCTGATGAAGTTGCTATTTTGCTAGAGTTCAAAAAAGGACTGCTTGGGATATTTGGAACCTGAGGCTATTGATTCCCTAATTTCTAGCAAAGAGCAAAAATCTGTCCACCATTTTCATTAAAGTAAGCCAAATTATTACATAAGGATTGCATTAAAATCCTTAATTATCCAAATCCTCACTGAGATAAAATACATTATCCTCAGCTGGCATATGGGAAAATGAAGGCAGAAAAATAACCTTAAGAGAGGGTTACTCAGGACAAGTGAGTCAGACCAGGAAACAATGACATTCCTGGTTTTCCTCTTGTGTTCTTGTCCTTCAAGACTATGGCATATCTCACTGTGTTATACTGTCCCCCTCTTGAGGCTGAAAAAAATGGAATAAATAAATAGAGAGAAACCAAAATAACAGGTAAAATTATGTTTAGTTAGTTTAATAAGTGTAAAAAGAGTAAAAGCACTGCCAGAGACCCTCAGGGCTGTGCAAGAGGAACTGGCAGCAAAATTCTGAGAGTTGCAAATAAATGCTCTATAAAGGGAGAGCTTCAAAGTCACAAATATTACTTTCAGCAGAATAAGAAAAAGGATCTTTTTTTTTGTTTTCTTTCAGTAAAGACCTTGTTGAAAGAGAGGAAATAAGAAGATTAAACTATCAATTAGAGAGCATTAGAGATGGTGCAATTCAGTAGCATTTCAGTAAACTTACTGATTGAAATTTTCACTAAGAACCAGAGAGCAAGAAGGGAGCAGTTCTCAATTTTGATCTCTCTGCATGGGTAGTTGTGTTCTCTCTGAATTCGAACAAAGCACACATTGCAGTTGGTTTGGTGTCGCATACTTTTTTAATGGTGTTGGCTTCATACTTCTCCAACAAACTATATGCAATATGTTTAATATGTAAACTACCCTGAAAAAAATACACATGGAAGAAATTAATTAAAGCAAAAAAAGGGAAAAATAAATTAACTTGCATTTGGGTGGAGAAAAGTTTCTTCTCTTTCTGAGAAATCAGTATTTTAAAACCTATACCAGAAGGTTAAAATATGCAAGATATTCTATTGCAGCAAAGTATCTGTAAAGTAAATATTAACAGTGAATATGTTGGTAAAAACCAACTGACCAGCTACCTTTTGTCCTGGAATTTTTCTAATTGTACCAGTTATCCTGGTACAACCAAAAGGTACGGGGAAGATGGCTTCAGAGAGAAAGTTGAGTTTAGGTTTAGCAGCAGTGACCAGATGGCCAGTGATGAGACACAGCTGTCTCTCATTTGGGCAAGCTGCTGTAAAATTTGCACAGGTGTCAAAAGAAGACAAATTGCAGAGAGTTTGATGGGAACAAACCCCAAAATATTGAATGGCATAATCTACATCTTTTTTGTTTTTTAGGATTTCACAATTGGCCTATCAAAATGTTATTTATTCTAGAGGGGGAACAAAAGTTAAATTCATAACAATCTTTCTAGTGGGAAAAAAATATCCTCCTGAAGTTTACTTTAAAAAATTGTTGAGTTTATTATGAAGTTAGAAATCCATTGATAGGATAAAAAAAGCTAGGGTGTGTAAAAAAGAAAATAAGATGTCACCATAGAGGACTTTTTATTAAAAAAGGAAGTGAAAGTCTTTAGCTGACTTCTCCATTTCTCTTTGCCTCGTGTCAGGGTTTCCTGGGGAGAGCCACAACAACTACAAACTTTTTTCCTGGTGACAATAACCGGAAAGTATTGGTGCTGCTCACATTTTAAATAAAGGAGAGGCAGGTTTTCAGGATATTTTTTGTGCCTCTGACAAGGTGTTCTTAGAAGCAAAAGTAGAGGCTTTCTGTCATTTTAGGAGTTTAACCAAGAGTTTTGCAAACATAGTGAATACCAGGGATGAGAAGACTGAAGTTTGTAGAACGATGCATTTCATGGCATCTCCCATCAAGAAGTGATAGAAATAGGGGACAGCAGTGTCAAAAGTTGCAGGATGATCTCCATCCTATTTCATAAGCTGTGGAAGCAAAGGAAGAGCCATCTCTCAAGGTATTTTGCTTCTTTGCCTTTTTTTTCGTGTGTGTAAAAATTTGAAATTTCACTATAGCAAGTTTAGTCAGATGACGTGGTCAGCTCTGGTTTAGAGAGTCCTTCCTCTCTCCTAGGCAACAGCAGAACTAGTAGCAACATTTTTCTTCAGGGGTTTTAATTTAGAGGGAAAGATAGATGTTTGCATCAAATATGTTCAGACTTATGAAAAATAAATAAACTATATATAGTGATGATCTTATTTAAATTCTAATGATTTTACTTGACAAAGCAGATAATCATTTGCATTTGGGGATAGTTTCAGACCTGGAATACAAAAACCTGAGGTCCTATATAGGTGGTAAACAAGAAGTAGAGCAACACTTGTTTTTGCTACCTTGGCTCTCCTGTAGTTCTCCTGTGTTTTCTGCATGCTTTGTGTTCCCTAACTCAGACAAGTTAGGAAAGGTTGTGAAGTTTCCAATTATTTGTTTTTTGGAACAATTTACCCAAAGGTGCCAGTTGTGGTGGCGGGTATTTTGATGTGAAAATCTGACTCACCATAGAATCTTAGAATCATTAAGGTTGGAAAAGACCTCAAGGATCAAGTCCAACCGTCAACCCAACACCATCCAACCCACTAAACCATGTCTCTGAGCACCACATCTACACCTTTCTTGACCCCCCCCCAGGGATGGTTGGGATCTCTCAGCTATTTCACAAGGGCTCCAAGCAGATGTAAATTGTTATGATTTTGTGGCTTTGTGGTGTTTGGTTACTCATGATCTTTTAAGCCGGTGACCTATAGAGAACTGATACGAATCTCTTGGGCTATGACAGACACAGCTTCAGTCACGGGAGAAATTGCAGTGTCCTGGTGTGTAGTGGTCAGCACAGATATTCAGTACCATGGTGTCACCACTGGGCACCTCCTACAAGACAGCAGGACTGTAGAACAGGAGCTGACAGCCAAATCAAGTATCTCAATAACACCCAAACTAACAGTTCTCAGCTTCCTATTATTTTCTCTCTGTTGGAGTTCCAGGTTTTCTGTTCATTCGGGAATGAGAAGGGCAATTTTCCCTTTTACATTTTTTGGCGTCTAACAACACAGAAGTGCCTGAAGCAGCCTTTTCTTAGGCAGAACCATACAGACTCCCAGGACTGCCTTATTTTCCCTAGCTGCCTGTTTCTATTGCATTCACAAGAACTTAATGTTTGTCAAACACATATGAGTGCACTCTCATACACAGGCACACACACACACACGCTTTGTGATTGCTTTTTCCTTTGGAAAAGAGGGGGGGAAAAAAAAGTAGAAATGCTGGCTAGCTTTACAAACCCAACACCACCGAACCAATCAAATGAGAAAAAGAGAACAACAAGGAAGAAATCTGGTTTGGTGCTACACTCAGAGCAACAACTCTGCCACTGTACTCAACAAAGGAAACGGGCTCTGTATATTTGCTGTTAATTACATAATGTTTGATGGATACATTTAAAAGTGACATTACACAAAATGGGTTTTAGTTTAGATTACACAGATACAAAATAAATATAAGCTTTAGCCTGGTAAATGAAACAGTGTCTGGGAATATACCTGGGCACTGGAACCTGGTTGTTCTCTTCTGCTTGGCTGCGAGGTCTGCCCATGCCTCTTGAACACTAGCAACCTCTTCCCAAGCTGCTGTTGGGGCCAGCCTTAAAGGTCTTTTCCATTTATCCTGCTTTTGCAGAGAAAGGGAATTTAATAGCTTTGACACGGACTGTTCTGTGCACATTGATTAGAAATGGATGGTCTGGAGGTTAGATGGTCTGGGCCCATTTGATATACTACTCTAGCTATAAATTCCTTTATATACACACATTAAATTTTTCCCTGTACAGATGGGGCTTGGTGTAAGACCTGTATTTTAGTTAAGACTGATTTATCTTTGTAGCAAATACAAGATCCTAGTTGTGCTGATGCTGAAGAGGTAATTAGAATCTAGCATGTCAATCTGCAGTTTTCCACTGATATTTTAAAGCCTCAGAGAAATCTGTGGGTGAATTTGGAGGTGTCCATGGTACGTAATACTGCAGGAAAAACAAGGCTATTGTTAGTTGTTTTTGTTTTTTTTTTTTATTTTGCTCCACAGGGGTTTGCACTGCTACTGGAAAAAGAAAAAGATTTTCCTATGAGTAAGATTTGTATGCCTTAATTACCAGAGCTGTATCTGGTGCTCTCCCCAGCAGCCTGCGGAGGTAGATGGGAGCCACTCTGCAAATGGGATGGTGCTGTCAAGGTCCCCAGCTACCTTCTCATGCACAAGCGTAAATCAGTCCTAATAAATCAGCCAGTTGGCTTTTAGCACACAAGTGCTCTCGTTGGAAGTGGGCTGAGCTGCCATTCTGTCTGCACTATGGACTCACCTTGAAGCACCATGTTCACCTTTTCTGCCATTTAAAGCTCTGCAAAAAAAAAAAAAAAAAAAACATCCCAATGGGNGGGAGGCCTGAAGAACCTCACAGTGAATTTCGTTCTGCTGAAAAAAAAAGCTCTTCCTACTCACTTTTTGTGCATCCCTTAGAAATATTTCCTAGTACTGAAAATTAAAAGTAATATTTTGGTGTGTTTCCATTTGCTTCCAGAAAATTCCAAGCAATTTTCAGTCTAGTTTTGCCTATTTTTTTAATTTGCCATTTTTAAAAAAAATGCATATTAATGAACAGAAAAAGAATAGTGGTCTCCCATGCAAATGAAAGGGTGTTTTATATGAATCTCTCACTCTGGGCAGCTTGGAGAGGCTGTTGTCTGCCTGCCAAATTGAAACCTTCTCAGGGCATTTCTCAATTTTTAGTGAATTCAGTGGGAGCAAAGGGACTTCAGGACTTTGGAGGACTTTCAGGACTTTGGAGGACTTTATTTTTTGTTTCGAAAAAGCATCCACGTTGTGACATGGATCCGTTTTGTTGGACAAAAAGGTCAGTTATGAATCTGATCGATACCTCTCATTTATCTAATGCTTGGTTTATTCCGCGATAATGTTTACACAAATTATAATAACTTTCTAAACATCTTACATCTGTTGTTTACTTCCTTTGAAGATCTTTCACTTTCCCTCTGTTACAATGCATAATTTGGAACAAGTCAGCAGGAAGGAAATATAGTGCCTGGTTTAGCTAAAGCTATAGTGTTTGTTTAAGTTAGCCGTGCGTGAGTGGTTTGCTAAAGATTATTTTTAAAGGTCACTTCCTACTTGGAAAGGAGCCTGCAACAAGCTTCTCTTCAAGTGAAGAGATCTTTGTCTTTAAAATTCTGATTCTGGGTGGTCTGGTTTACTCCTAGCTCCCACAGAAGCTAATGGGAAGGGAAGTTTCATTGTCACCTGGGGACACTTCTGGCTCTGTATGAAAAAGAACTGTGTATTTGAAGAAAGAAGGTAGGAATGGAAATATTGTACATATACAATAAAGTGTGCCTTTGCCAGTCTTGTTAAAAAAAGAAGAATCTGGATCCTTTAGTTACATACAGTCAGAAGGAATTAAATAAACCATTGAGAAAATGGATGAACCAGGAGGGGATTAGCTAACTCCAAGAGTTTTTCATATTTTACGTGGAGCATAACGTCAGGAGGGTTCTGGCAGGTGTTTGCATCTCACACTCGTTGTGGAAAATGTTACTTCTTCCAATTAGCACTTGAGGTTGGTAAGGAACACCTACACCTGTTTCAAACCTGGCTCTGGAAATAGGATTCAAATTATTTGTCTGTTTCTGAAAGCATTATCTTTCCTCCAAGATTTTTTTACTACCTAGAAAGGCTTGATTTTAACCTGAGTTTTGAACGAAGGCATTTGTGCTTGCACAATCTTGTTCTTGCGGTAGTAGTTACTGACACAGTGGCCGAGCTGTTGCAATAGAGAAGCTTGAGTCTGCATGGTGCCCATTTGCTGAAATCACTGAGGTTTTGTGCTGTGGTTTCATTTATGCATACGGCGCTGGATCAGGCCCTTCTGATTTATGGAAGGCAAATGAACCGATGAGCCAGACTTGCAACATCTGTTAGGAGACTTGTTCTCAGAAACAATGTACTGAATGTGTGAAAGATGGGATTTCTCGTGTTATGTTTTTCAGTCCTGAAAAGCTCTGGTCAGTTCAGCCAGTGTGTTTGATTGCTGCTAAGTGTTCACTTTGTGATGCTGGAAGAGCAAACCCGAAATGGTGACCATGCCTAGCAGGTGACTATTACATGTGTGCCCAACCTAAACACTAGCTATGCTTTGGTGTGTAACAAACACTTTTGAAAATTTTGCGATTAAGTTATTCATAACTTTTTTGACAATAAGTAAAATATTTGGATAATGTAAACTATGCAATAGGCATTGTAAAATCAATGGCAGAATTCACCTTGTAACTTTAAGGGTTTTGCTGATTTATTTTCATATTGTTGATTTGTGGATTATATAATAAATATGTTTATGTATCTTCCATTGGAGTGGGGTAGACTTTTCAAGTTTCCCAATCTCTTACATCTCTCCTTGACCAATATAATTATAGACACTGTATTCTCAAAAGAAATTCACAAACTTTTCAATATAAGATCACGATGGACAATATTAATGGTGGTCATAACACTAGAAAATAGAAGGAAACAAATTCCCTGTTAAAATAATGTTTAGTCTGAGCTATAAAGTTAGTGTTAACAAAAATATCCCCAGGATGTTTCAGTAACTTGAAGCCTATTGCCTTAAGAAGACGTGGGGTAATGTGCTGGAGATGCCAGAGGACTTCACTTGCAAAGACACAGTGACATGGGTATGGTATATAAAGCACCAAGAGCTGTGAAAACATCTGGAAATCTACTGTTTTGTTGAGCCATAGAAGTTTTCTATAAAATTCCTCTGTTTCCCGCAGTGTTCTTGAATTCCGCCAGGGAGGTGTTTCCCCGAGGGATGTAGCTGTGCCCCTGAAGGAGGGAACCTGCACAGGAACCTCAAAGACAAGCATGGGCGGAAGGGCTTGCTGAAAAGCAGGGGACTGCACTGTAATCCCAAACCTGACAGCACTTGGCACCAGCCCAGTAAATCACTATTTCCTCTTGTCCTTCCTCCCCCAGAACCCATAATCCAGACCATTCGCATTCATAAGGCAGGAGATTATTCCGAGTCTGTGCAGTGAGAAAACCATAAATAAAGCTGACAAACGACTAATGCTGACTGTGAAAGTAGCTGTCTAAGCCCTTTCACCAGTTATTACACAATGAGAGGATTTTACACCGGTGGTTCACTGCATTTTGTAAGTTGTTATTGTTCCTCTCCTACAAATCCTGTACCTAAGAAACTCTTTTCCCCAGCTAGATGCAATGTATGCTCAAACATGACAAGGCACAATCATTAGCAAGTGGAATTTACTGTCTTCAAGTTAAAACAGTTGAAAGTTACAGGAAAATATTAAAAATGCTGTGTTAGCCAAGGTTGTTTCCTTTTTTTTTTTTTATAAATGTAATACCCAAAGATTATTTGACTACACTTGAAAACATTGTATACAGTATGTATAGTATCATCCTGTCAGATTACAAATATCTGCCTCAAAATTTGTCATGAAGAGTTTTGGTTTTTTTATATCTGACTCAAATTTAGAAAATAGTTTAGATCAGCAAATTTAGGGTGCTTTTTTTTTTAACATGAACACCCCATTATACAAAAAAAACCCCAAAAACAACAAAAACAAACAAAACAAACCAACAGCAACCTAATCTACTAGTTCATTTACACCTAATTTTTAGAAATCAATAAGAAAAGTGAATGTTAACCCTGCCAGGGGAACATGATAGGGACCCTGACAAGGACTTGTCATTCACTGTCAACTAAATCACCCCATTAAATGTTAGATTTTCAGCTGGAGGAAATACTGAGCCCTAATAAACAGCAAACATCCCAAGTGAGTAAGAGATAGACTATTTCATGTCTTACTCCGACAGCTCAAACTTTAGGCCTGTGAAAAGCACAATTATTGATAAAGAACCACCAATTTTTTTCCTGCATCCTCAAGTCTTCCTTGCTCAAAATGACAGGTTCCCTATTAGGGGGAAACTTCTGTGACACAATCTGGATTTAATGAATAAAGATGAGGTACCCGTTCTTATTGTTACTCGGGCTGACTGCTTCTCAGGGTAGTAATTTTTTATATCCTGACCTGCAAATATCTTAGTGTGTTTGCATAGAAGGTAAAATTCAGCAAAGAGGCAAAACCCTTCCCTTCTCTCAAATGGTCTGACAGGACCAAGAAGCAACCCGTATTTGACAAAGACTTGTGCCAAAAATCCTGGTGAGACCTAATTGTTCGAAACACTGTTGGCTACTAGATCTTTTTTTTATTATTATTATTAATTTATTTGTTCTTATAATCAACACTTCTCTGCCTGAAACCCTCCCTTGGTCTGTCATTGAAAGGGAACATAAATATCTACTCATCGGGGAAAGCAGAGCACTATAAGTGAGGTTATTCATCTCATGCACTTGTGGGCAAGCCAGGGATTGTCTTGGACTGCCCTTAACATTAGATTTTTCCACCAGAATGTAGGGTACGGTGGCAATTTAATTTTGTTATATGAAGTGGTGAGGTTTATACAGATTTATATATTTTATTTAAAATATAAAGGGTAGCTGCGACCATGATCCAGTGGAGGTCAGTGTGTTGTGGGTCAGATAGGGGATTACATCTTGCTCCTCTGGCTACTCTGTCTGCTGAAAATATGTTTTTCAAAGACGTGCTATAAACATCCACTTTTCGTTATCTGCTTGTCAGTGATACAGTCCCCCTTTAGAAAGAAAAAAAAAAAAGGGATATGTTCTTCATGTATTTCAGTTCCACAGCAGATTTCTTCAACGCTCTGATCAAAGCCTTGTTACTGAAGACGGTCAGACATTTTTTTTTGTACCATTTACCTAAATTCTGGTCATTTTTTATTTAAGCTGGAATGTTCTTTATTTTACATTTTGCATTGTCATTGCAGCAAAACACTTTTTTGCCCACAGAGATCCAGGACTTGACATTTTCTCTTATCTCACGAAACCTGACCCTACAGAAATGGTTTAAGGACCATTGGTTCCAGAGAGGAACCAAAACACGGAGGAGCAGTGTGCACCCTGTAGCCTTTTCCTAAAGCTAAAATACAAAAGAGTGCAGTGTTAGTCACGGACATTTCTCAGTTTGGCAAAGTAATATTTTTTCCATTTTGAAAGCACATGGAAGAAATCAATCTAGATTGGAAATAAATGTGGCCTCCACCTTGAACCATTAAACTAAGAGGTACTCCAAGAGATCTGAGCTGGAGTTGGCTCTACAGAGTCCCAGAGAGTTACAGCTTGACTAAACGGAATGAGTCAAACCACATTGCGTCCAACCCTACAGTTTTATTTTCGTACTACAGAAGCTATACTCTGAATTACACAATTCACCTCATAAATCACGGATCTCATGATGCTTCATAAGCACCACGAGCAGGATTAAAGTCTTTGTGATAAGTGCATTAATTCTGTAGGTTGCTAGGAGTTTGTGGTATAAGATGTTTGAACCTGTCGTTTTGTTGACTATAAATTGACATTTAAAAATCAGTGTGTGTGCGCAGACAAGACATCTCAAGTGCGGTGTTCATAACTATAGCCGTGCACCTGGCTATCTTATAGGTAGGGCTGGGTCAGTTTTTCCATCATGAAGTGTATTTTTCAAGTGTATGTACTTTGCCACATAAATTCACTCTTGGGTAGATTAGAATGTTTCTAAATAATAATAGCAGATTAGAATATTTTTAAATCTTAGAATTAGAAAAGGATTTCTAGGAGTGGGTTTCTCAATGGGAAAGTTTTCTAGTGCTGGAATAGCCTTTACATACAAGGTACAGAATTCAAAGTTTATTGTATAAGATGCTTTCTCACTCTTGAATAACTAAAAATTAGTCCAATTTGAAATCACATTTATTAAGTCCATACGGTCTCATAAATTTGATGTTTTCAAAACAAAATATAAACACAATGAAATAATTAGGCTTAAATATGTACTTTTTTTTCTCTCCATTCTGTTTGGAACCACAATCTGGCCAAAATCTTATGGACAAATCTGATCCGTATTTTAGTGTTAGTGATACATTCCTCTGGACTTTTGTGCATCCATATGGTGAGAGCTGGCCCCTAAGGATATGTTTACACTGCAGCCAAATGTTTAACCAGAGAGTTTACAGAGTTTAAACCCTCTAGCCTGGGGAATAATCACTGTGTAGTTGTGGCAATGCAGACCTCAGCTCAGGTTAATCTAAAAACTTGTACTCAGAGATAGCTTTGTCATAGCCTATGGAAAACTCTGTGCAACAGCCAGATGTCCCGTTCCTCACACTTGCTCGGGTTAATATAGACCGGATGGGTCCACAAGTGCTGTACATAACACTTTGGTAGAAATGACCCTCTAATTCTGTTAACAAACACCTCAAGATACACTTCATGGAGTATTTTTACGCAGGATACTACTCAGCTGTTTCTGGACATGACTAAATTGCACAAAGTGTATGATGTGTGGCATGACTGTCCAGTTGTGTGAAACTGGAGGATGGAAGGGTTGCTACTTAGTCGTAAACATGTTTCTTTAAACATGCGTTTAACTTTAGCATGAACAGTTAGAAATATTAAGGCATACTTTTTTTAGTTATAATTTTAATACTATACTTTTGAACATGGTTTGGAAACACTTGGAAAAAAATCCTATGAGCCAATGGTTTATAATTATGATACATATAATTATAGCTATAATTATAATGCCTGGAAATGGCAATGAAAATTGTTCCTATTTTGCTATCTAAATATACAGAAAATGACATCCTCTAGTTCAAAATGGTTATAATTCAAATAAAGTCAACCTTATTCTCCATTGTCAGGTGTTCAGTGTAGTAAAGCAATGGTTTATAAAATGCTCTCTTTCTGTATCCATAATGCACACGTATGCATGCAGACATTGGAACCAGAGGTTTGATATAAATATGTATAATCCTTTCAAATAGTGTCTCCATTGAAAGATGCTTGCACCACTCTCTTCACTCATTTGACAGTGGTAGACCTGGACTGCTTTCTAGGCTTGTGAAGGGTCATTAGACGTATTTTTCCCTGAAACAGAGATAACCCGAGATTCTCTCCATTTCTGCAAGCCTTCTCTAGTCATGCCTGGTTAAAGGCAGTTGTTCCACTTAAGGGAGCTGGACAAGTGACAGTCAAGTGGCTTATCGGTCATTTAGGGCACATTGGCTTCCACTGACATAGGTTAATGTTGAGAGTGTTTCAAGATATGAGTACACTGATGAATGTAACACATTAACCACTTCATATTTTTTAATTTCATCAGCATTTATTTAACTTTTCCTGGTGGCTTCTTGACAGTTGTAAGAGTTTCTCCTGTCATCTGCTACTGTTTTTATTGCCATATAGACATAAGNCAATGTTATTTTCTTATCTGATGGGAGCTCATTTCCAAATAGTTGTCAAAAGTTGCATGTGATCCAAACTGAATTTGAGCTTTGGTGGGGTCTAAATGCAGATCCAGACATTGCAACTTTTGCCCGTTGCTAAAAATGTTGCATATTCATCAAATATGTCTGTGTGTCTTGGAGAGAGTTTCTTACTTCTGAAAATCAGGCCACTTATATTTGGCAAGGGCGCTTGAGAACCTGGGCCAAATTATATCATTACCAATCATTATCTAATGCATTCAGTGAAGGGAACAACTAATGGATTGGGAAATCTTAAACTTTCTAGTTTCTTATTCTTTTTATAGTCCATTTTCTCATCCCATGTCCTGTGCTAATGCTGAGAATCGACACTGGATGTAGCCCACATACATTTGTGTGTGAGAATAAGCAACAATTAGGGAGCAGATGGATTTATTTAAAAAAAAAAACAACTTATCTGTGTCCTAAGGAACATAATAAAATAAACAAATAAAAACCCCTAAGACAAGAGCAAGTCTGGGGTGGAGGAAGAGAGGGAGGGAGGAGGAAAGAATGTAACTATTTCTTGGCTAATATGCCCACGTTGACACTTTTTTTCCATAAAATGTTCCTAGCTACTTCTCNTTCTTGACAGTTGTAAGAGTTTCTCCTGTCATCTGCTACTGTTTTTATTGCCATATAGACATAAGAGATGACAGAGAAAGAAGACAAGCTCTACACTCAAAGTCTGCAATCTGAAATTCGGGGAGTCCCCTCTAGAAATTCATAAACTGTGCAAAGATATTCTACACATTACAGGTGATGAAGAGCTGCTTGACTCAGGGAAAGTCTTGGCAGGACAAACACATGAAGTCTCTAAGAGCAGGGGGTTTTGGGTTTTTTNAAACTTTCTAGTTTCTTATTCTTTTTATAGTCCATTTTCTCATCCCATGTCCTGTGCTAATGCTGAGAATCGACACTGGATGTAGCCCACATACATTTGTGTGTGAGAATAAGCAACAATTAGGGAGCAGATGGATTTATTTAAAAAAAAAAACAACTTATCTGTGTCCTAAGGAACATAATAAAATAAACAAATAAAAACCCCTAAGACAAGAGCAAGTCTGGGGTGGAGGAAGAGAGGGAGGGAGGAGGAAAGAATGTAACTATTTCTTGGCTAATATGCCCACGTTGACACTTTTTTTCCATAAAATGTTCCTAGCTACTTCTCTATTAGCTGTATATTCAGATCTGCTCGGTACAATACTGTGGCTTGCTAGAAATGTTAATGTACCTGCCTTTTCCAATGTAAACGGTGATAGGGGTGGCTCTTTTCCCTCAACATCTTAATGTTAATTCAACAGTCAGGCATTATTCGCTGGGAAATTCCTCCTCCTGTTGGAGTTTACAATTTAATGGTACTGTTAACTGAGCAATCTAGCCTTTTAATGGCTGTTTGTCTTGGTTTCACTGAACTAGGAAAGAGAAAGAATTCAGATCCAAGAAGAATGTAAAGTGCACCGAGGGTGCTAAGTTAAGGAAAATGAAAATACTGCAGAAATTACTTTATAGATGAGAAAAAATGTTATAGTACTCCAAAGCATATTCTCACATTAAAACAACTTGCAATTCTAAAATGCTTGTCACTCTCTGGCCTTTTTATTTACTTCATTTAATGTCTCAAAGTGATTTTTTGTGTGTCTGCAACCTTCTTCATTTAAGAATGCTTGAAAACTGACACAAGCTAAAAGGCAAAAAAAAAGCGCAAACTAAATCCTTTCTCCTGGAGATCAGGATTTTGCTGATTCCTTTTCCAACGTGGTACACTCCAATGGACAAGCAAGGCTTTGCGGACACTGTCATTGCCTGCATATTTGAGCTGAAAACTCTTAATATTAGTTGTATATGCGCTTTCTAAGATACTTGAGTTACTGAATGATACTTCTCTGCTATAGAGCTGAGATTACAACCACCACTTATGCGGAATACAAAGGATTTCTTCCTCAGTAGCATCAAAGACACTGTACAAAAATCTGTGTCCTTATATCTAATATAAGCAGTGAAGAATAGCTTCTGTCTATAGCAGGAAACAAATCTCATGTCCAGACATATAAATAATTGGAAAAGGACCTTAGTTAAGGCTCTGCGTTGCCCTTTTTCTTTAAATATTGAAAATCCATTTGTCCTACCTGAGCTCACTGATAGCACACACTCAGAGTCACACTTGGCCATATAAATTGACCTTAATTTCAGAACGGAACATCAAATAGAATTGCTCTGAAAAGCCAAAATCCAATTACTAAGGTCAGCAGCAGTTTATCACAGGCTGTGGGGTCAGCCCTATCATAAACTAGAAAACTTTGGAAAACTTATATTCTTTTTTTTTTTTTACAGCTTTGCCTGACCATGTTTGCTGTTTCTAGATAATTCTGAAAAGTTTCAATGTCAGAACAGTCCACAACTTATCACACAATGACAAGGATCCATGAGAGTGAAGAAACAGCTGCTTTTTCCAGGCAAGGCTGTCAGTTGTTGACAGATGCTCCAGTGTCATTTACCAAAACAAGCTCTTGAGACCCACTGCCTGACCCACAGTTGTGTTTGGGTGAAGATCAGAAAGGGGCCATCTGCGCATTAGCCAGTCTTACCACCTTATATGACAGAAGAACTTGTTACAGAGACCAAAACAACCACTAGGAAAGAATGTGGATTTACAACCCTGTTCTCCGTTTGATTTTTTTTTTTTCTGGGGGAAGTCAAATACACTACCACTTCTAACAGTGACTTTGGCACAAAATCTGCCTCAGGAAATTATCTGACAGCAACTGTGGGTTGGAATCCCTCTGAGGTAGCAACCCACTTTCTGTAATTTTATTGTCACATTTGTGACTTTGTTGGCTTGCTTTGCAGTAACTTTTGCTCCTATTCATCGAACTGGTTTTCTTTGCAGTATTTCCTTCAGGGGCTACAGCCTGCATTGAGAGTATGGAAACTATTTCCCCAGATGGAGCCAATGAATGTTCTGAGGCCTAATAATATATGTATCCTCTTGCAATTCACAGCGGATTCCAGTAAACACTGGCCTTCATCTGAATGCTTGAGTACACCACTTTCCAGAGCTCTTGGCAAGAATGACATGGGTGTGAGGGGAACATATCCATATCTTGTCATTTATCTGTGCAGGAGGAATCTGTGCTGAGTTTCTGAACCTTACTTGACCACTGACCACAACAGGCTGTTTTGCATTTAACTCTGCCAGAGAACTATAGAGATTAAATCCTCATTTTTATATCTTCCTTTTCCTTTTTTTCCCAAATAGGATCCAAAATCTTCTTTAGCTGCTAGCTCCTAATCTTGTGCATTGAGCTCTATATTTGGGCTCAGTGTCAGCAGCAGCAGTCACGGAAGGGTGGCACGGTTTAGATAGCATCGCACTGCAATTCAAGCTCTGTCTTGGAGACCTCCAGGTGACCCAGCACATCCTTTGGCTATGGTATGCTGGTAGCCAACAGCTCACAGTCACCTACTCATCAGGAATTGGGTATATTGCTCTCGGTTCTTCATCTTTGGAAGTGCAGAACAAAGCCTGGACTCAGACATTTAACCAAAGCCCCTCTAAGGGAGCTAAAACATAAAAAATCTTCATTGTAGTAAGCAGCAGCCTCTCAAGGAGGCTTTACTCAGGTGTAACACCATGCATGTGGAGGGAAGAATGAGATGCAACTGCCTCCAGATGAACAGTGCTCCATCTCCGTGGGTGAACAATGTGCCGCACACTGGAGAGAGGTCCAAAGGGATAAAGGGACCATGGAGGGTGATCTGAATGCTCACTACTGCTCTGCCCTCAGTGGGGCTTCTGGATGTAGTCTGCGGTCTCACCGTGTTTCTGGATGTGAACAGAGTCCCACAGGCAGTGAAAGAGTTTCATTGTGCTGGGAACACTGCCCATACATCTGCTTGATTATTGCCTCTGGAGGCCCCTGAATGCTGGTGTTCAGTCCTCTTCAATCAACGAGTCACTGTACTAGAGCCCCTGCTTCAAAAAAACCCAATATGGATGGGTTGTGGCTCTGAAGATGGCCCAAGTAACTTGCTGCTTGTACACTTTAGAAGTGTGTAATTCTGCTATTCAGAGCCTCCTCAAAATTTTATGCTTCTCCTGCTCAGCTTCAGCTACTCTCCTCCCACCTATACATTTCTGGTCTGCTTTGTCTCCTTCTTAAATTTCTTCACGTGTAAATCTGTTGGAAAATGTCTATGCATTCCCATATGTAGCCTGTGGTCACAGTGCAGGAGTTATCTTCTGGGTCTTTTTCCTAGGCTCTGAATCCCATGAATAAATGTGGATGGAGCTTTGCACTGAATTCTCATTCTTATCTTTCACTTGCATCCTTCTTAAGGTGGGAGAAGCATCTGGAATCTTGTGCCATGATCCATGTTTGTCCTTCTGGAGTGTGAGAATCCCAATACTATTTCCTCAAATAAATATTATCCTTAACTGATGTGAAAGTCATATTCTCACTCCTATTTATTTTTATTTTCTGCATAGAGACATTTTCTGGCAGGTCCTTATTCTGAAGGAAAAAATCTTCTGTCCCAATCCCATACACAGTTTTTTGACTTCACTAACAGAAATTTACTTAATTTAGGAGTTAGTGGTTTACCAGCATTTTTTCACCTCAGTCACTCTCTGAAGATTTTTCTACAATTCATAAACCCTTCTTGTCATTCATAAAAAAATCAGAACATGAGAACATTGTATTATCAAGCTCTTAAAATCGCAGAGAATTTTCCTTGAAACCTACTAAACGACATTTTAAGTACTGATAAAGTGTGGATCCAAAAGGGTTTACCCTTAGATTCAAATTTTGGATTGGTCAGGTAACCAGTTTGCCTTTTGCAAATCAGCCTCTGATGCTTAACGAGAGCTATAGATTGACTTTGTTTACGAAGGTACTACATTGGTGCAAGAGCTGAAACCAGTTTACTACATCTTGCAAATGAGATATGCTATTCTATGTAAATAATTTTTAAAAAATCCCTCTCTATTGAGAACCTGATACTGCTTTGCTGCTCAAAAAGTAAATAATTTCTGCTGTCAGAAGAGCACCCTTGGCTTCTGCTTAAATTCTTCCCTATGACAGACCCTGCAGCTTCAATGGATTTGTCAGGCTCCTTATTTTCTATGCAGTTAGCTTATGGCAGAGAGCCAGCCATGCATGTCTTATCCCTACTTTTAGCCTTTCACACGTCTTTGTGACAACTCTCTCACCTTGTGTTTCACCTTCATATGCAGTAACATGGTATGTAAGTGATGGTAAAGTATACGGTGCATGTTAGTCAGCCTGCAGTGGAGCACTGTAAAGTGTCTGATGCCTCAAGGATTAAGGACGCTCTGCATTAGTAAAACATCTGAACAATAATTAATTTACTCTACCTGAATGCATAGTCCATTCTTTTGCTGCAGAGAGGAAAGAAAAACCAGCAGATGAATGTTTTTCATAAAGCTGATTTTGTTATGTCATGTTAATTTTCATAATATGATGCTATTTGTTTCATGACTCATTATCCTAAAATGAAATACTTGAGTGCAATATAAAGCAAGCTGTAACAGTATATATATAAATGCCTCTTCCCATTCAATTTAGATATTACTCGGCTGCCTTTAACTGTATTATCCTAAGTGTAGTGTTAGCTCTGTATTTGTCTTCCTGCTCTGGGCTTCAGTGAAATGAGTTCCTGTACTTAATGGCTTTGCAGGTTTGTGATATTTGTTCAGCGTGTTTGCTAAGCAATGAGCACTTTGCATTTGTCATCTGGCGTCTTACACTTCCTTTCCCCAGAACGCTTTAAAAAGACCATATTTTGTTTGAGGAAAAGAAAAGTGACTTGACATATTTTGTGTACTTTCAGAGATACTATGCATTTAGCCACACACGTGTGGGGGAAGGTCTTGTAAATGTAGCCTGTTGCAACAAAAGAATAGATCTACTCTCTTGTCTTGAGACACCATAGCTAATAGCAATACTATTGAATAAAATCTGAATAAGATATGAAAGAATCAGTGTCACCACTCCTGTTGGCTGACAGCCTTCAGAGCAATGTATGAAGTTGGTTATAAAGTAATTCCTGGTACCTGTACACTAAAAAAATGAAGTCAGTTCTGGAGGGACATCCGTGTATGAAACAGCCATGCCGATGAGCCATGGCATGGTTAATGGTCCAAAGTTCCAGCTTCCACGAGACATTTCATTTAGGCTGGCACATCTGTCTCTTAGCAACACTGTTCATTAATTTTATCATGCAGAAGCTGGCTTACCCTTTAGAGGACTATGGATGCAATATTATTTACTGCTTGAGAAGGCATTGGAGGCAGAGGGAGCAGTTAAGTGAATGTGTTTATGATCATCTTATGTAGGAAAAAGGCAAACAGACACACGTATCTTTTGAAGTCCATAAGAGTGTACTTTTGCTGCAGCCAGTGTTTCGGAGCTGAGTCCTTTTGTACAAATATGGGAGAAATGTTTTTTCCTTCTTGTTTACATTGATTAAAAGTCAGTCCACCTCATGCATTTCAGAGCTCTGTGTTCCTTGGGCATGCTTGGAATGGGATGATGAGGTCACTGAGGAAAGATTTTTGTAATTTCTGTCGGCTTCAGAGTGGAAGGTACAGTTCCTTTTACAAGTCTCTGTGTTCTGGGCTCCAGGTGTTCTCTGTTCTTTAACCACGCACAAAGCACAGGGTCAAAGTCTTAGTCCTGATCACTGTTAATCCAACCAGGGGGTTTGGCTTCTAGATCAGATACCTGGATGAATAAATGTTTCCCATGTTTCCCGTCTCTAAACCCTGCTTTGGGCTCTGTTTCATTTTTCTGAAGCTGCCCAAGACAAAGCTAGAGTTTTGGCCCGTTGGTAAAACTTTCTGTAATTCTTAGTAATTACAATTAGGAATAGCACTTGTTGACACTGAGCCTACAAATGGCATTTAGGTACGCTATATAATACATATCCTCACTTTTGTTTTTTTTTCCTTGAATCATCATTAAAAACTGCAAGATGCTTAAGTATACTTTTAAATGTATGACACAATTAAAGCATATTTCAAAAAAAAATGAATGCTTCTGCAAACAGCCTATTGTACAAGTTAATGTCACATCATTTTGGATAATCAGCTTTGAAGTATGGACCACTTAAAATGAAACTGTATTTTGTTGAATATTAAGTATTTTACTTTTGCCATCGGTACTGTGTGTTGTCCATCTGCCTCTGCTTCTGTTGTGACACATCTCCTGTAAAAGAACAATAGTTGATTGACAAATTGTGCACAAGGTGAAAGGATTTTCATGAAAAGACAGAGGTGGAATTTCTTCAGGTCTTTGGTTTTAAACTGGTTTTTGGAAAAAAAAGTGTCTATTGGAACTTTTCACAGAATTAAGTTGAACACTGCAAAGTGAGTTTGGTCCCGAACTGCTTTTCACCTCCCTCTAAAAGCTGTTCTGTGGTCAAACAGCATTTTATCTGCCTATTTCATAATTAGTCTGTCTGTACTTTTCATCACTTTTTTACACTCTGATCTGATAACTCCAGGAGCAGTCTGGTTTTCTGGGGTTACCGTGTTCCAGCTGCACGTTGGCGGTGGGGAGTCAGCACTGTTTCTTGACTTATTGGCCATTTATTTTTGTTAAACCCAGCTGAAATGAGTACAAGTAAAAAAGGTGTTCAGTTGATGGTGCAAGTTTAGAACAGAAGTAAATAAAGTCATTTTAAGCAAGTGGCTGCAGGTCAGCCTCAGCACTGCTCTCGTGTACATGGTGTGCAGAGTGGGCTGGCTGCAAACCAACGGGGACCCCCATCACCTGTGACCTTCACTGGTCACAGAATCGTAGAATCACAGAATGGTTTGGGTTGGAAAGGACCTGAAAGATCACCAAGTTCCAACCCTCCTGCCATGGGCAGGGACACCCTCCACTAGCCCAGGTTGCCCAAAGCCTCATCCAGCCTGGCCTTGAACCCCTCCAGGGATGGGGCATCCACAGCTTCCCTGGGCAACCTGGGCCACTGCCTCACCACCCTCACAGTGAAAAATTTCTTCTTAATGTCTAACCTAAATCTGCCCTCTTTCAGCTGATCTACCTATGCAACTCCCAAGACTGGCCTCTGAAATTCCAGAGAAATTTGGGCTAAGGGGAGTAAGAATTTGAAGCAGTTTATGGTAAAATCCTGGCTGCCCCGAAGTCAGCAAGTCCTTTGACTCCACAGGGGCAAGGATTTTCCTGCACTTTTCAAACTTCTAACCAAAAACCTAACTGAACTCTGGCTTTCCACCTATACCTTTCTTCTCAAGAACGTGCTTAGAGTAACATACAACTGAATTGTAATATATGAAAATATTGCTGTATAGGCTGCAGGGCTGCACCTGAGGATCTTCTCACTTTAAAAAGAAATATTTTAAATATCTTTTCAGGGAACTCAACTAATTCTGGAACTAGCAGATATATTCAGTACATGGAAAGGTTTTGTTTCACAAGGGATTTGGCATATACTGAGGGTATAATACGCAATGTGAAAATAAACCACGGCAAACAGAAAGATACTTATTTGCCTTTAGTTTTACAGGTTGAGATGATCTATATCCTGCAATATCCCATAAACTGCAATATAAACCATCTCCACCAGTTTGAGTTTGTACAAACACTGCCTAGTTTTCATGGATACACACCAAACATCGTGGATCTCACTATAATATCCTACTCCGTACTAGTTAATTTTGATTTGGTTTAGATTATTGAAATCCCACACATAAAATGTAAATCCTTCATGAACTCTCACATTAAAATCTCATTTTCTTCAGTTTGTTTGAAATTATTCACAGGGTCAGACAACCGAGCAATTGCAGTTTTCTATACCGCTGATAACGTTCTACTTTGACTGAGAAACATGGAGTTGTTCCAGTTCTCAATTTCTTTTGTTAAGTATTTCCATCAGACGATTTAATTTGAAATGTACAAAATCTTGCCCTCGCACAACCTGCCGAAATACTCAGAATAGTCCCCAATTGTTTTATGGTTTGCAGCATGGGAAATAGATGGAATCATCTGTTTTGTGTATTCTTTCATCCTTGAGCATCACCGTACACCCTATCTGTTGAACATATTGAACCATGAGACAGTCTGAAACACGATTAGCAGTGAACTCCTGTTAGTGCTAACACGAAGTACATGCTCTCAGGGCCTCACATGCTTTTCAGTTTGGCCACTCCGTGTCAGCTAGCTTGACCCAAATTGAATATCTTGCAATCAGTCTTTGGGTGCTCCATAGTACCTACAAGCTATTTAGCTGTTTGCGATGACTTCTGCTACACAACCTCTGAATATTATAATGAAATACAGACTTCACATCTGGGAATCTCTATACGGGATACAATTAGAACAATATGAATGCTCGAGGCAAGTGAGGACAGGGTCAGTGAAATGTAAGCTATGTTTCTTTAAAAAGTTGTAAACTCTCTTAGTACACATTTTTTCCACAAATTGTGGCATAACAACTTACAAAACTATTGTAAAATCTAAATTTTTCACTTCCTTGTGAATATGTTCACTTTCATAGTGTGAACCCATATTATATCTCTCTAGTATGTACATCAATAACAATTTTGTTACCTGAAGCCTGGGGTTTTTCTAATTTTTAGTTACATCTCCATCAGCTAAAAGCATATTCTCAGATATTTATCTCATTTTGACAAATGATCACTGTACACCATTTTTTAAACTTAAAAGAGCCAAATAGTCTAAAAAGAACACCACCTTGTCCGTATTGATGCAGCACACATTCAGATTCCACAGCTGAAGTTAAGCAATTTTTTGGCCACTTTTCCCATGAGGAAGAAAAGTTTACCTCTTTGTGGTGGATTGACCTTGCCTGGCCAGTGCCCACCAAACTGCTCTATCACTCCCCTCCTCAGCAGGACAAAGAGGGAGACAATAAGATGGAAAAAAACTCGTGGGTCAAGACAAAGGCAGTTCAATAAATCAGAACCGAAGGTCACATGCAGAAGCAAAGGAAAAACAAGAGATCTAGTCTCTGTCTCCCATCAGCAGGCAATGTCCAGCTGCTTCCCGGGAAGCAGGGCTTCAGTAGGCGTAGCATTTGCTCTGGAAGATAAACATGGTAAATAATATGTTTCATGATAAAGATTTTCTACTCCTTTTCTACAAGTGTTCCATAAGAAGTATTTGCCATGTCAAAACTCTTCAGCACAGAATTAAAAAAAAAAAAAAAATCACTGGCTAACTGCAATTGCCAGTTCCTTTCCCCCCCAAAAAAAGATTAAATGATTGCATCTCCTCCTGATCAAATAACTTTTATCAGCATTCTGCTTTTCAAAGACGAGCAACAAAATTTCACTTTTCAGGGCCCTTTTAATAAATCTCTGAAGTTTAATTCCTGAGATCATGGAATCACCCTTCTGCCTTTTGAATTCAGCAGCAATATTTTTCAGGGTACTTTAAGTATGCCTATTAAAGCACTGCTTGTTATCTCCAACTCATTGCTAATGGTGAGAGCCTGCAAAAATGTATCTTGCTCATCTTTGACTTTCTAACATTAATTCTTTGATTTTTTTTTCCAGCCTTCCGTAATAGCTCCTGCAACTGTTGGTCCATAATGTATGTTATGTAAATTAAATGGCATCAATATAAATGAGAGGGGTTTTTGATACAGGGGAAGACAGAAATATAATTTTGGGGAGGGGAAACAAAAAGAAAATACATTGAAGCTTTTCAGAAACCATAGTAACAATGGCAAAGCCATTTTCATTCTTTTTTTTTGTTCAACTCAGAGACATATTCTTTATCCTACACTAAACCTGGGGCTTAATATCCTCTTGTAATGAGATAAATGTCCATTTCTCATCTTCGGCCACAGTCAAGGCAAGAATAATCCTCAGGACATATGGAATTTACTTCTTTCCCCTTTGCTAGAGGTACTTCTATGAGAAATTGCGTTTCTTCATCGCCTCTGGATTCCGTATCGTCTCTTGGGTTACCCAGTAGCTACACAACCACCCGTTGTGGTGTGGCCATGAATACTACAAAAGAGTACAGATTGCATTGGCAAACAAACTTAATAAATTATTCCTACACAGAGCATGAACAATAGATTTAGACAGATGTTCTGATGCATTTGGGTTTCCCTGGAAAATTCTGATTCAGTGAAATTAAAGCATTTTGCAGGAACACATCAATTTTGCTGAAATCCCTGACAGACTACAGTCTTCCAGTTGGGCAAACTGGGCCTCCCTGCTGGTTCGTGGGGCTTCCCACTCCTAGGAGCAGCTGAATACACGGTCTGGTGTGACTTCTGTCTGAGATATTTAGCCAGCTGGCTCTGTGGCTTGGAATTCTTGAAATTTTCCATTTCAGTCTCTCAAAATAAAATATTTTTTAAATTTCCGTTCTAATGAAAAGTTCCAGTTTATGAATTTAGTTCCAATTTGGGGTAAACACCTTTTATTGAAAGAGAAATTTCTTACTGAAAGCATATCTCTGTTCTCCCAGAGACTCCAAAATTGACGGGACTTGGCTGCAAGTGCCATCAGCTGGCAGATTTTACAAACCCCTTACACAGCTTTATCAGCAAGGTATATACTTGTCACCGGTGTAAACCTATCTTGAATTTACACTTATAGCTTGAAATGAAATCTACTCAGAGGAAATGTGGATGCAAACCTGGGAATTAGTTCTCACCTTACTCGCCTTCTAAGGAGAAGTGTAGGAAGAATTCTTTCTTCAAATGTTCACATTATGAACTGCAGTGAGAAGAATAATGTTGCCTTTTGTCTTCAATATTCAGTTTAATTCTCCAGCTCTGTTTTATTAATTCCATGTGGAGTACGAACACTCAGGAAGTAGCAAAGCTTTTGCAGAAAATTCCCTATTGAAAGTAATAAAAAATAATAGGGGTAGATAATACTTCAATTGATAAATTTGGTAGCTAAGTACTTAAATTCACAGTGTCGTTGTAGTCTGTTTGACCTCAGTTGCAATGTAATAAGCTCAGCAGTTTTTTCACTTCACTCTTTCATATGTTGCCAGATATGGTGGGCTTCCTGATGTTTGGAATTCCCATTTTATCTTTTCTGTTTAAAAAATGTAGTCAGAGACAGACCTACAATAAACGCAATGAGACTCTGAAATTATATCTCACACATCTGCGTTTTTATCTCTGTCCCTTTAGAAGAAACAGGTGGGAATTGAAGATTCAAGGCTGAAGAGTAAAAATTAGTTGTTAAAAAAAAAAAAAAAAAAGAGCACCAGATCTTCCTAAAGTCATAAAGAAAAACACTTAATGAAAAAATTGAAGAATAAACTTAAGACAACCTTTGCTATATTTTTTTAATCCTAATAGAATTTAACTGTGAAGTTTTTCTGGTGGTTTTGTACATGGGAAGAAATACAATATTTATCTGATGCAGACATAAAGATTCTAAATTTTGTGAGAAAAAAAATAGCATTTTTACTTTGATATTAAAAAAAAATCACTCATGAGAATATTTTACCAGCACAGAATTACAGTTCGATTTAAAAAAGAGGAGAATGCTACTCAGAAAGCAATGGAAAAGTTTTAATATCTGCCAATTCCTCTTTCCCCCCTCCCCAGTTTATCATAAAAATATGAAGAAGTCAAGCCAGATGGTTTGGATGTCTTGATAAACTTCCTGGTATTGTTCTCCGTAACCGTAAGGCAGGCAGGAGTTCAGTCCCTGAACAGGATGGTGTGACACTCAGGCTGGCAGAGATCTGAGTGTCTCCACCCAGTTGATGCCTGTGGCTGGTTAAAAACTGATGCTGCTCAGTTCCTACCAGGACTCCAGCCAGATAGAACCCATCCTATCCTTGCTGTTGGGACCTTAACTCAAATAGCTCTGAAAAATAATGTTAAGTGCCCATCCTCCTTGTTAGGCATCTGTTAAAAACATTTACATCTTACTAATGCAAAGATTACAAGAGAAAAAAGTAGGAGTGTCTTTTCCATGAAGCATGGAGGGAATTGATAAGGTAGACAGCTGATGAAAGAAATAGTCTATAGATAGTCAACTTTTATCAGCAGATGGTTGTACAGTGTCTTGTGTGCGGTATCTCTTGTGAAACGCTATTTCCAGGTAAGTTGCCTGATACGTAAACAATTAAACAAATGGCCACTGGATGTGTGGTGTAAAGTTGATCTGCATAACATGTCTGTTGTGTTTAGAATGTACTGGACACACTATCTCACATTCTCCTAACTTTCATCAGGATTTCCAAGGAAGTAATCCAGAAGTCCTAGCTAGCAGTCATATTTCCCATAGGTGGCAGGGACGTGTCCAGCAACAGCATGGCAGCTATGAATCACAAGATGCTCTCTGCTCCAATAAACCAGGATGCTGATGCGATGCTAAACGTACCTCATCCTTTCAGACAGCCAAAACTCTAGAAATGGCATGGGGACCCAGAAACACCAGGACAAAAATTATTTGACTGCTGCAATCTGGGCTATGTTACAGAACAGAGCAGCAAACTGCATTATTATAGCTGATGTTTCATGGACCCCCTCTGAGAATCAGTGCTACCTACTTTAGACAGGCATCCATCATTTTTAGTGCCAACCAAAATATTTCTTATAGCAGAAAACAGAGATGGAGAAATTAATTTGCAGGATGCACACATCCAGCACAAAAACAATGTGTTGGTTAATAAAGTAAGAATGGCAGTTTTGCAAGACGTGTAGCAGAATTGTGAAAACTGCTTACTATGCTTTTGTTAAATTATACTCTCACCTTTCCACATTGCAAATAAAATTAATGAAATGGATCATGGCAAATAGTACAAACAAAAACTGTTAGTTGGCTTTATCCGTAAGTGAAAAGAATTACATTTTACATGTGATAGATGATACTTCTGACATAGTCAAAATAAAATAATTCCTCTTGCATTCAATCATTTATTTCCTACTGATAGGATGTACTTGAATTATTCAGCTTATGTTCCTTTCTCATATGCATCACAGTAGTTTTCAACATCTAGAAAAAGATGTCAGCCCTGTAAACTATTTAATAATACATATGTTTATGCAGATACACTTGTTTCGAGATTGTAGCCCATGTGTGCAATATTCAGATATGGATGTAACCTTTAAGGAAATCTGTCTAAGGATAGACTGAGGAAATTTATCTCTTTTCACTTTCAAATCATTTCCCATTAACATTCTCCCCCACAATAAATGCTCAAAGGCAATTATTCAAGAAGAACAAGTAAAAGTAACGGGTTTGCTGTAAGTCATGCTGCAGCACTCTGACCCTGGAACGCACTGCAGAACAATGTGATATGTCTGCATCCTGAAGGCGTAATAGAAAAAATGGTAAGTCAAGTGTAATTGTGAATTGTGATTACAGGAATCCCTCCGATTTATGTCCTCAGTCCCACGTAAAGCCCCAGAAAAGGCATTCAAAGTCCACTTTCTCTCCACAGTTTTGTCGATTCATTTTTGTCAACAGAATTTACACGGAGAAAAATATGAGAAGGCTCTGGAAGCCAATGAAAGGAGCAGAAAAGGAACAGGTCACACTCCCATGTGGTGTAAATGTTTACATTTATAATTCTGGGCAACAAGACTCTTAAAGCTACTGGTGTGTAGTAGGTTGTCCAAAACATAGGCACTGAATAGTGAATGTCAGAACAGGCTGTTGGCAATGAAGGAAGCCTTCTTGTGAAGCAAATGGGTAAACATTTGCTTCATTGGTATGTTCAGCAAGCATCATAACAACCGTGGCAACTCTTGTTGGTCCTTGCAGTCAACTGCCAAGGATTTTGAATATAGGTGATGAAAGCTATAGCTGGGATAAGACTACTTCATGGGTGGAACATCTTGTGTGGTGAAGGGTGGGCTGAGGAGAGACCTGTTACTCTGTTTGGTCGGGTTCTCCAGCATGAAACCAAGCCCAGTTGTGATGCAAATGGGAGAATTTGCCTTCCTAACTTGGCCTGTGCTGCTGGCGAGGCATTGGACATGAGCAGGCAGCTTCTGACAAAATAAATTTCAGACCAGTCCTTTCTCCATCTCTAAAATCTGAAAAATGCGAGAATTCATCAGTCAGTCTACATCCCTACTTGTAGGATCCCAGGCAGTTTTGTCTGCTGTAGTGGCTTTTGTGTTTCACATTACCTCAGGTGAAGGAATCTCTACTGAAACACTCCCCACCTACAGGAATTCTCAAATTTGAGGCACCATGTTAAGGCTGTGGCTGGGCAATTGAAGAATATATATTTTTTTTTCCAGGGCCTTTGCAGGAAGTCTGTGTTTCATGAAAAATCAAGCATAAAGCAGCTTTTTGATCTGATGGATCAGTCACTCCTGAGAGTGAGAGAGAAGAGAAGAGAAAGATTTCATGCAACCTCAGAAGATAGGTGCATCGCAGCACTGACTAGGAGAGGGTACCTTAGGTAAACTTTATACTGAAATTGGGAGCAGGGAATGGAGAGGAGATGAAAGCCTTCCCTACTCCTTCACCTGTGCTCTGGAATTGAATCAACAGGTGCAACAGGTTTCTAAACTATTGCTAATTTACATGGCCAGGCCAGGCCATCTGAGTCACTTCATTAGCAGGAGGCATTGGTCCCCTTCTAAGACAGAGCTCCCTACCCATTTAACCTAGCTGGCATGTGTTGTTGCTGTAAGGTCAGGTGGGGTATGTTGTGTGCACTCATGTTGGCCAAGATGTGCATCTCCTACAGCCATGTAGATCGTGGTATGCCTTGGGTGATGCTAAATTGTAGCATAGACTCAAGATTTCAGATCTTCATATTTTCTCAAATTTGATGTGAGTTATGACTGAACACAGCCCTCCATCCCACAAAAGTCAAGCTCTTGAAAAACAGGGGAGAGATACAATCCTCCTACAGCTTTCCTCTCTGTAACCAGTAAGTATATTGGTATGAACATTTTCCTGTCAGTGAAGTTCTTACTACTAGCTCCAAGCTCCAATTTCTAGGGGAAGAACCAGCAAAAAACATGTCAGCACTGTAAGAGCTAATTATCGATGAATGAAGTTCCAGTATAATGAATGGCTTATTTTAATCTGTGCTGAAAAAATGTTGTATTGCTTCAACAATGGGAAAAATGTATTACATTTGTCTGTCACATTGTCCAATTTAAGCAAAAAATATGGCCTTTTGAAGGTATAAAACTTTACCTTGCTCCAGGATGGTATGGCATCCCATGATTAGGGTATTTTAATTCTTTTTAATTCCTCTTCTGTTTTTTCCAATATTTGTTTTTCAATCAGCAGATTAGCTTTGCTCTGAAGTCACCCTAATTTAGATAAAGTTGACTTTATTTCCTTTGCCTTCTGTCTCTTTATGAATAGATGAAGAGCCATAGATTGTGTTTACTGACTATGTCTAAACTGCCTCTTACGAAGAAACAGCTGGAAAAGATGAAACTTTTGCTAGAAACTAGACTATTGTTGGCAGGCAAATCTGCTTACAGATAAAAGATATGGGTGCAACTTTCATATAAAAGTATTTTCTTAATTTATGAAACTGAAGATGGAACCATCCCACTATAGGAGCATAATGATTCCGGGATCTGATCCGGAGTGACACTTAAGGTACAATATGTGGCACTTGCTCTGCTAAGCCTGAAGCTAAGGCACAGCTTCAACAGCACTGATGTATTTGACCATGAAACCCGGTGAATTACCCCTGTAGATCGCACACATGCTTGCCCACCCTAATTCCATCATATCCTCATGTTTAGTATGCCCATGGTGGTCACCTGGAGGTAAAGAGAAGTTAAGTAGAGGAGTCGGAAGTGGTTAGTTGTCTTTCGTTAGAAAAACTCACAAGTTCTCCTCACTCCATGCATGACTAAAGCACAACGGATGTCCAGGCTGGTTCCTGCTCTTGTGCATTGTCAGTACTCATTATGTTCTTAATCCTAGTGTTACAGAGGATTTGGGAGGATCTTATTTTCTGTACTGCATTTATTCAGAAACAGGGCGACATTTGGGAATTGACCCCAAATATCTTTACAAGAAGTTTGACTTTTTATCCCAAAATATTCCATCTTTCTCATATGATATTTTTGAAAATCCCCTATAATTCTCCTTCATTTAATATAGAAAACTGAAACTTTAATCAGGGCAATATATAAATTGACTACTTGCAGACCAACCAGCTAGTTTGTCATTTATCTCTCTGCAGCCAGGCCTTGCCTGAACCTAAATTTGGCCATTATTTTTTTTTGCTTTTAACAAAATTATGCATTCTTGTGAAACAGCTGCACTGTTCTGGTAATCTGATGGCCAGTTATTTGATTAATATTAATATAATAAAAAAAAAANAGATATTTTTGAAAATCCCCTATAATTCTCCTTCATTTAATATAGAAAACTGAAACTTTAATCAGGGCAATATATAAATTGACTACTTGCAGACCAACCAGCTAGTTTGTCATTTATCTCTCTGCAGCCAGGCCTTGCCTGAACCTAAATTTGGCCATTATTTTTTTTTTGCTTTTGACAAAATTATGCATTCTGGTGAAACAGCTGCACTGTGTTGGTAATCTGATGGCCAGTTATCTGATTAATATTAACATAATAAAAAAAAAAAACCCCAGAACTTTTAGATGAGTTTAAGAAAAAACTTGGTTTATGTTGCCCTAGAGAATACACCAGCTTGTTGAGAAAAGTCAAAACTGAAGGGTATGAATTCCTCACATCTTACAAGGCTAATAAGGCTAATGGAAAATATAAGGAAAGGGAGACCAGAATTAAAATAAATTTTATTTTTTAAAAGTAAGTTGTGAATTTGGAGACTCCCTCATGCTTTATTACATTAAAATAATTTATAACTTAAGAATCTATGCACAACTATTTGTTTAATTTGCAGGAAGAAGTCAGATTATGAAAAACTAATAATTTCTGTGGTATAGTAATATTTTGAATCAGTATAGTTTGATTTTTCCTAGGAATTAAATATTTAATTTAATAAAAACAGGCAGTCTTAAGAGACTCTCTGAGGGAGGAGAGCAGTCAAAGTTTTTTTTTTTATGAGATAAAAAGAAAGAGATAAAAACCAAAATTTTGTGTCAAATAGAATTTTTTTTACCTAGCCGCGTTGATTAATGCTTCCCTTAGCAATGTCTATAGTCTCAACAGGGCTTGCCAGTGACAGTGTGTGTTACAAGACGATATTTTTTGTATCACTAAAAGAGTCTAGATATTTCAAACGGAGCTAAATTAGGAAAAAAAAAACAAACTGAAAAGCTGGCAATGTTTCTCGTAGGCAAACCCTTATGCTCTCTTTGTTGTATTTAGCAGTTATTTCCTCTTTTAAAAAGGTTTTGTTCAGAAATCCCACCTGCCCATGGCAAATGAGCAATGCCATACTTCCCCACCTCCGACTGAAGCTTTCATTGAAGGATTGAGACATTTTTATAATCAAAATAAGAGTATTTTATAAACCTTCCTAAGTTTTTTCCTGTGGCATGGAAGTCTGTCTGACGGACTGTTGGCTGTGCTGGGTGGACAACCATAACTGGAAAACATACTCGATTCAGGAGAAATTAATTCAAATTACTACCAATTAAAATAGATTTGAATGGTGAGAAAGAAGGACAAGAATTTAAACGCTTTTCCCCTGCTTCCCCTTTCCCAGGCTCAACTTCATCACTCCTGACTCCCCTACCCCTGCCCTGACAGGTACAAGGGAATGGGGAATAGGGGTTTTGGTCAGTCCATAACAGCTCCTCTCCGCCACTCCTTCATCCTCACACTTTTCCCCTGCCCAGCACAGGGTCCCTCCCATGGGTGGTAGTCCTTCAGGTTAAAGCAGCTCCAGCATTGAGTCTTCTCCGTAGGCTGCAGGGGAATCTCTGCTCCAGCGCCTGGAGCACCTTTTCCCCTCTTCCTCTGACCTTGGGGTTCCCAGGCCTGTTTTCCACACTTATCCTCACTGATGTGCAGCATTTTACCTTTTCTTAAATACATTTTTTTCTAGATGTTCCACCACCTTGGCTGTGGGGCTCAGCCGTGCCCTGTGGTGGGTGGGCTGGAGCCGGCTGGGACCAATTGTACCCAGCACAGGGCAGCCCCTGCCTCTTCCCTGCTCACAGAGACCCCTCCCACTGCCCCCGCTGCCAGCGCCTCGCCATGGACACCCAGTATATGAGCAAAGAACTGCCAAGACCTGTTAAGATCCCAAAAAAGAGACGGAAGACAAAGAAAACTGATGAAAGGATTTGAGAAAAGACTTTTCAAACGAAAAGTTTAAATGATAAATTCAGATTTTTCAGAGAACAGGTATGCAGATAAATAAGGGGGGCGGGAAGGAAGAGAAACTGCAAATGGTAAGACTTAAGGGACAGGAATGTGCACAAACAGCCGGAAGGTGCTACGCACACTTCAAACTCTACAGCAGATGTAAAAATAAAAACAGAACAACAAGAGGGGATTAAGAGAAAAAGTAAAATGAACAAAGCTGAGAAAATCAAAGCTGCGAAATCAGGGCAAGTGGGAAGGACCAGACACAAGTAGGAAAATAAAAGAAAGAAAGAAAAAGGAAATTCTGAGGAAGGAGATGGCAGAATGAACCACTCTCCTCTCCCCCCCCAAAAATCCCTGTAGCAAAGATTTCTCTCTTCAGAGAGAGAAAAATGGGACTCAGATTAAGGCACAGGATGAACCCCAAAACACAGGCACAGCTTCAGTCAGTGTTGGTCTGTATATGTCATATGTCAGAAGGGCCATTTTGGCCCTAAAATCCATGAATCTTCACAAGATGTGTAACTTGATGACAAAAAATAATGCCTATTTGCAACTGTTAACAGCCTTTTTAAACATTAGGTTGTTTCTGAACATTTGCTAAAACAATTGTCCTATTTTTGATAGAACAGATACTATATGTAATTCCATCTAGAAGCAAAACAAAATAGATACCTGTAGCTTTAACAAACAGAAATGGTCATTCAGCTCTCTCTGCAATGTTACATCTGGAAATCTTTGAAGCAAAGTAAAAAACCAAATGCCCCACAAAACCTCTCAAAGAGAATAAACGAGATCTGTCTAGTGTCTAACTGCAGGAATAGGCTTTTTCTGGTCCTTTACACAAGCTCATTTGAGTATTGCAGAAGTTCACTAAGACCATCTCATTTACTCTAGGATTGTCTCTTTCTTTGGCTTTTTAATTTTTTTTTCCAAAAATAATGAGTTTCGTAGATTTTCTGCATTTCTAACAAAAATATTTCAGCAGGTCTTTAGGCAAGAATACCCTGATGTGCTGGAAAATTTGATATAAACTGCACCACACATGGGGAGAGAGCAACACGGCCATATGTGCGTAATATCAGCATGGGGCTAACAGAAACCCTGAATAACTGTCTGAAAAATGACTGCATGGCTATTGTTTTTATTCTCTCTAATTTGTTGCTTTTCTTCCTGTTTGCCACTTTCTTTTAAACTTTAAGTGAAATGTTGTGGCAGTGAATTCTCAGGATCTCCTGTTTGTTTGATGGGGGAGGTAGTGCATCTCCCTCTACCCTTTACTGTCCTTTTGTTTTCACTTTGTTTGGCTATGCTAACAAAGAGAGCTCCTGAACTCCAAAGAGTGTGTTAAAACACTTGTGTTCACGTATAGAAATTTTTAGCTCACTTGAACTGTAGCTCTATGGAAATACCAGAAAAACACTCAAAATCAGAATTGAGCCTCTGCATGGAGAGGACATCAGAGATGCTCGCAGCTCAGGTATGAGCAAGGGCACCTCCTGAAACAGCTCTGTTCACCTGTCAGTGAATCAGGCAGAGACTTACTCATTTTGTTTTTCAAAAGCAGTAAATTCAGCAGCTTGAAGTTCACCTGCCCTCTAGAACTGCAGCCTGATGCAGGATGTGTAAATAGCTCTGCTTCCCCCATGGCTTCTTGTGAAACTCACACCATCATGGAGTAACGTGGATGACATCATTCCACCCTGATAACATACATATTTTATAGCCGAAGGGTGTGGGGGGTCTTTTTTGGTTTATGCAAGTGCTGTTTATTTTGGTTTATTTATTCATCGAGATTTAAGCCCTTTTACTTCTCAGAGAGCAGTAGGAACACTTGTGAGCTATTCAGTGCAGAAAGAGGAGTGTATGCATGGAGCAAATGTGGACCATTGATGTTAGACTGTTGTCAGCCAAGGTTAGCTAAGATGTAAGATTTCATCTACAGTCTGTAGTGCTTCTTCAAAGAGATGAAGATCAATTGTTTGTTGCTATGTTTGAATGGATTGTTATTTTTCCCATTTTTCCTGTTATTAGTTCAGCTAAAAACTTTTAACCTCAAAATGATTATGACTGTACTTGTTCTAATTCAATTTCATTGTATTTGATGTTGACCTCATTTTTTTTTTTTTTTTTTTTTTTTTTTTTTTTTTTTTTTTTGTCTAGGTAGCCTCCTAGTGTATCTGGTGTATTTCTTTTTCCAGAATGTGCACGGATACATAGGGAGATCTGGTGTCTATATGGGCTCAGGCTGCAACTATTCTCACTGCTATCCATTTATTGGTCTCTTTGTTGATGCATTGGCCAATTTCATCCAAATCAGATGAGGTGAAAAAGTGTCAGAGATGTTCAAATGTTGTGACTTTAAAGAAGAAACCTCAGCATGAATAGTGGAAACACACATTTCTCTTGCTTAGCCAAACAGTTTCTTTTTCAGGAGAAAAAGCTGGGATGTTCTGATCAAAAGATACAAGAAGGAGTGATAGCTTATGTAGGGATTTTTTTGAGGAGTTTGGTAGAGAAACCAGACGGAGATGGATGGTGGATTAGTCTAGTGGTATATGGCAGTGCAGATGTCAACAAATACATAGATCCAGCTTTATCTGTTCTGCTGTTCATGGAAAAAAATTGTCTCGCTTCCAGAGGGACCTGGTTTTCTTTCATAAATCAGTGTGATGGGCTTAACCCAGGACAATCAGTAAAATGATGGAAAGATATCACTTGTCTCTGTTCTGCACTGCAGTCTCTTAGGGTAAAACCTTTCAAGTTAATATATTTTCTGTTTTGTAAGTCTATGTTAAATTAGGACAATAATTAGGAGAATAAAGCCTCATATTGCAATTTCTTGGAAAATATCTGTAAATACACTTAGCATTGGTTACTCAAAGAATGCCTTCTTCAAAAAAAAGCAAAATAAATTGTTTAGTTAGTTAGCAATGGATCTCCTAAGGATGAAAATTTAACATCAGAGGTAATAGTTGTAAGCTAGATATTGTTTTAAACTAAAGAATTGTATCCTTTACCCTGATAAATGAGGGACAGTAGGTTTCTCACCTTTGAGCTCCACACTGAGAGTTTCGGGGAAGCATTATTTCATTGAGTTTTATTACATCTTCAGAGGCTTAGGCTTCTCTGTAACAATGAACCACTGTAGAACTCAAACAGTTGAGAATACCACGGTCTCCAAATTCTTTAGAACTATTGCAAAAGTCAATTGTATAGCGACAGTATATGGTCACCAGATGGCNTAGCCTCCTAGTGTATCTGGTGTATTTCTTTTTCCAGAATGTGCACGGATGCGTAGGGAGATCTGGTGTCTATATGGGCTCAGGCTGCAACTATTCTCACTGCTATCCATTTATTGGTATCTTTGTTGATGCATTGGCCAATTTCATCCAAATCAGATGAGGTGAAAAAGTGTCAGAGATGTTCAAATGTTGTGACTTTAAAGAAGAAACCTCAGCATGAATAGTGGAAACACACATTTCTCTTGCTTAGCCAAACAGTTTCTTTTTCAGGAGAAAAAGCTGGGATGTTCTGATCAAAAGATACAAGAAGGAGTGATAGCTTATGTAGGGATTTTTTTGAGGAGTTTGGTAGAGAAACCAGACGGAGATGGATGGTGGATTAGTCTAGTGGTATATGGCAGTGCAGATGTCAACAAATACATAGATCCAGCTTTATCTGTTCTGCTGTTCATGGAAAAAAATTGTCTCGCTTCCAGAGGGACCTGGTTTTCTTTCATAAATCAGTGTGATGGGCTTAACCCAGGACAATCAGTAAAATGATGGAAAGATATCACTTGTCTCTGTTCTGCACTGCAGTCTCTTAGGGTAAAACCTTTCAAGTTAATATATTTTCTGTTTTGTAAGTCTATGTTAAATTAGGACAATAATTAGGAGAATAAAGCCTCATATTGCAATTTCTTGGAAAATATCTGTAAATACACTTAGCATTGGTTACTCAAAGAATGCCTTCTTCAAAAAAAAGCAAAATAAATTGTTTAGTTAGTTAGCAATGGATCTCCTAAGGATGAAAATTTAACATCAGAGGTAATAGTTGTAAGCTAGATATTGTTTTAAACTAAAGAATTGTATCCTTTACCCTGATAAATGAGGGACAGTAGGTTTCTCACCTTTGAGCTCCACACTGAGAGTTTCGGGGAAGCATTATTTCATTGAGTTTTATTACATCTTCAGAGGCTTAGGCTTCTCTGTAACAATGAACCACTGTAGAACTCAAACAGTTGAGAATACCACGGTCTCCAAATTCTTTAGAACTATTGCAAAAGTCAATTGTATAGCGACAGTATATGGTCACCAGATGGCCTTATTTGTTTGCCATGTAAACGAGGGGTATGACACAAAGAATCTCCTTTTATGTTTTGGTGTACAAACATTGCATGGACACCATATGAGCACTAGGTCCTATGGCCAGTCTATCGTGCAAAACAACTGTTTTGTTTCCACAGTCTAATTCCTTGCGTTTTCTTTTCCAATAAATCCAAAGTTAATTTCCCTTTTGACACAGATGTCCTATGTTTTATTACTTGTTCATAGACATGTCAGATAAAAAATAATTTTTTTTCTTTGTTTCTTTGTGACATAGTCAGATGGTATGTTACAGTGAACAATTATTAGAGAAGCACATTGATGTCCTCCATTAACCTTCTGAGTTCTATAACTTCTTCTACTGGATTTTCAGTTTCAGGCAGGACTTCTGATATCCTCCATAAAGTTCCTCCCAAGCTCCACTACAGTTACCTTGTATTAAAATATATATATAAATTTCTTTTCTGCTACAGTCTTATATTCTGTGAATGCTTCTTCTAGTTCTGCAGTTTCTCTTGCACTCTTCTTGTTCCTGAAATGTTAGAGAAAATTATATTATAAATTCTTATGCCTTTTGCAAGGTTTTGTTCAGACATTTCTTTGTTGTGCTGTATTCTGATTTTATATTTAGCCTGCTCAAGTTTTTTGTTCTTTCCCACATTTTGACACAACTCTGATTTCTATAAGCATACCTTCCTATTTCAGTGGTCCCCTTACTTAGTCTTTTTTTTTTTTTTCTTTCTAC
>VZTO01027620.1:52658-127107 GCA_013400615.1 Syrrhaptes paradoxus
TTTTTTTTTTTTCTTGCTACCCTCACTCAAGTTTCTACACTTTCTGTGCTGGTTTAGCCAGAGCAGTAAGAAAAGATGATTACAACAGAAGATATTGGAATGAACAAGAGCTGCCATAGTTTAAAAAGAAAACATATGCTAGAGATGGATAGAGTGGCTGGGGATTTATTTCACATAAATGTGGCTATCAAACAGTAAAAATTCTGGCTTGTTTGGTCATCTATTCTTCCTCTATAATCATAGAAGAGGGAGGATCATCTCCAGAAGCTGATCTTTCTCACTCAAAGAGAGGGGTCTTGGAAGTGCATACTTTTCTTTAGGACAGAGTCTAGGGGAGTGGGTTGAAATTGTGGCTTAGCAATTGAGTTGCTGAAGTTAGGTGAGATGTGGGGTCATGCCTCACAAGACGTCAGTCACTTCCTTGTTTGTGTCCTTGATTTAATTCAGTCTAAGGCATGAGCTGAATACGTGGTTTTCTCTAGCTTAGGTGAAGTTACAGAGTGAGAAAATGCAAACTTCTCCACTTGGTCTCTTCATTTTCAGCAGACACACTTCTTTGAAAATAGGTCATTTTCATATTCCAGCTTTATGAAATTGCTTATTCCATCAGCCTACAGGTCTAGTTTCACTGCACATCTCCTGGTGAAAAATTCCTTGGCTGTGGCCAGAAATGGGAACAATGGAATTCAGACACCTTGCTAAGAAAAATGGGCAGCGTCTCTGTCAGCCGTCAAGATTTTATAGCATTAAGAGATCCTGAGAAGGAAAGTTTCCCTTCGGTGGCTGCTGCTAGGTGTCTCAGATTCTCAGCCTGAGAAGAGCTTCTGTTCTCTGGCTGCGGTATGTAGTCACGTCAGCTTCATACCTACCGGCGAACAGAGAACCTGGGTACAATGAATCATTCAGCCCTCTGTACAAGGAAGGAAATACTTGGATGGCTAAAGGCAGGGTAGAGTTTCACTTAGAGCTGCATGAATTTCCCTGAAAATTTCTTAAAAAAAAAAAAACAAAACCCAGAGTAATGCTGTTTTTAGTGTGTTCTGTTTGTCACTCAGAAACAACACATTAGCAGCTTTGAACTCCCAGGCACTAAAAATATTTAAGTTACATAAGCAGATTGAGAAGAGGACTGAATGATGCTTTCAGACTCAAAATATTCTTAAGCATCTTTCCACCGCTCCAGCTAAATAGTGTAGTTCTTGTAAACGGCAGAGCTATAGACACGGAGACAGCCAATTTATACTAGAGAGTGTCAAGAAGCAGCTGAACCAACATAAATATTCAGACAGATCTGCAAGTTCAAGAAAGAAGAATTTTGTTTCCAGAATAAAATGTGCCATTAAACCTAAGAATTTATCTTTTCTTTTTCTTTTAATTTGTAGGCATTTGCATAGGCTGTTTGATTCATTCTTCATTTTTCACCATTAGCAACTTGTTTCAATGAGAACCTTTTTAGCTGAATTTTCACTAACATATAACAGGGAAACACCAGCACAGCATATCAAGGATTCTATTTTAAAAATGCCAATCGTAAGAAACAAATCTCTCTTAAAGATTTTTTTTAAATTTTGTCCACAGTGTTAATAAAATACATGCTCCGAAAGGGAAACTGTAATTGAAATAAATCTTTGAGGAGCACTGATGGGCCAAGCAAATAAAATGAATGTCTGTTACCTCGCTCTAAATTTAAACCAGCCTTCATTCAGGGTTTCAGCCAGAAAAACCCCAAACCTCTGCTAGAGGGGAAAAAAAAATAGGTAGCCAAATTAACCTGAATAGCTATAAAACCAATAATTGTACAACAGGAGGGTCTTGGAGAAAAGCGATATGTGAAGTTTCAATGTAAAGTCTCCAAATGCAAATGAAAAAGAAAATTAAAAAAGATGGCCCTAATTAACAGCAGACATAGACATGAAATGAAATGTGGAGGGGCACAGGATATAGGAAAATATTTCAAATATGTTAGCACTTGAAAATGTCAGACAGTTTGAGACGGTTATGGAGAATTTATTCCTTGGTTTGGAAGGCTTAACAGACATGCAATAAAATTTGCAGGAACACTATTACAACAGAGTGGAGTAGCAGGAAGAGTCAAGTGTAACAGTAATATAATCCGATATTTAATCATTTTGTATTTCTACAAAGGGGGTGATTAATGGCGTGCTTATTGGTTTGTCTTTGCATTTGCTTTTATATACATACAGACATGCTGAATACACATACAGATAAGAAATTCTATGTAACAATGGATTTAGGAAATCTAGTCTGTTTGGAATAAATCAAAGAACAAAATTTTCTTAAACCTCCGCAGGGTAAATGAGGGAGCAAATGTCAAAGGAAATATTTTGTTATAATATTATTCTGGTAATTGTAATCTCTAATTTTCAAGAACAACAATAAATCTCAAAACAAAAGCATTCCAAATTTTAAAAATATGAATGCTTCACTCCAAAAATTTTGAAAAAGATGCAATTTATCTCAGAGTATCA
This sequence comes from Syrrhaptes paradoxus, assembly GCA_013400615.1. Lineage (NCBI taxonomy): Eukaryota > Metazoa > Chordata > Aves > Pterocliformes > Pteroclidae > Syrrhaptes > Syrrhaptes paradoxus. The sequence continues at coordinate 55,148 of VZTO01027620.1, forward strand.
CAGTGATATTTACATGAAACCATTATCTTTAATGTAATACTCGAAGAAGCCTGCAATTACATAAATGTTGTAGACACATATGAGTAGAATGTTGGATGCTGCTATAACTCATCGTTCTGTATACATGCTGGTCTCAAGACTGTTGGAGATATGACCTGAGAAGGGCTGAGGACTGTTTATTTCTTTGAGAAGATAGAATTTTTGTTCTCATTATGAGATGACACATTTAATGTTAGACTATCTCTAAGTAGCAAATACTTTTTATCTCTAGTATTTTCCTTTATTTCTGAGGGTAAACTGAAGATACTTCAGTCTTCTGCCTTTGGATTCTGGTATCTGGCAGAAGCAAACCATTTAACATAATGACCCCAAATATTTCAAACACATGTGAAGAGCATAATTCCCTACAACTCCTTTTTTTTTATAAGCAAAACCTGTGTGTCTATGAGCCTGTGAAGTGAAGAAGAGATTGAATTTTACTTGGAAAACGTAGTCAGCTATATATTGCTGTAAGAACACCTTGCTCTGTTAAGAAAGAGGGTCCCTGGAATGATTCTGTTTATTTTTTCAACTCAGAAACATGGTAAAACATTTCCTGCAGACTCCAAATCCACTTAGGTGCTTTCTTGTTCCTCTGTTAGGACATGGACTATTTGCCATGTCCTTTATTTCTGCAGGCTGGCTGGGGAGAAATTTGCCAGATGATGGCAGATCCTTCAACCCATTGCCCAGCTTCAGCTGTAGAGCTCATTAAGGCTGGGATTTTTCTAAACCATCTCAGTGGTTTCTGTTGCACAGATTTCTGTTGACTTTTGATGGCTCACGTGAAAACAGGGGTCATTCGTAATACCTACAAAAATCCCTTCCAGAATATTCCTGCTGGTAGCCAGATTTGGCATATTCTAGGATATATCTTTTTTGGCAAGATTATTCAGGGTAACTAGAGTTCACCATACTGTCACAACTGAAGTGGACTTTTAACCCATCTTTGTCAGGTTATATAAAGCCTTATTTCAGTCATGTGAGAAATTTTGTTGGCGTATATCCAGGAATTTGTAAAATCAATCTAAGAACTTTGGAGAATATGTGGAGCACCTGCATGGCATGAAGAGTAAGTATCGTGCATTCATCAAAAATAATAAAAAAAAAGAATAGAGAAAAAGTTCTCAACTACTTTTGCAGAAAAACTGGTTTTCAAGAGGAAGGTTCATGAAAAATATTTTCACCGTGACAGATGATGAGGCATGGCAAAGTCAAAAAGTGTTCGTGCCTCATTCTCTGAGCAGCAACATTGGAGACTGAGTGAAAACCTCCTTCTTTCAATGGCAGAATTCTCACTAACTTCACCATAGCTGGGTTTTCACCCCAAGTCCTCACTGAGCACAGACTGAGCAGTCATGCACCTCAGTGATTGTTTGTTAGTCTATTCACCCGATATTTATTGCATCCGAAATATCCTCAGATTCCATTTCTCTTCATCTATGATGACCTTTGTTTAGGTTTCATGGGAGTGAATAGCACAGGGACGTGGAAACAGGAAATATTTTTTGAGACAGAGCAACAAGAAAGGGATTTGGCTGCTATGGCAGAAGTTTTGCACAAGCCTTGTACACATGGAGCATGTTTAAAGGAAAAAGTTAGTACTCACAACTCATAATATAGAGCTGTGGTTAATAAAATTAGTGTCGAGTGTAGTGATTTAAGGTTTAAACCCAAAATCAAATTTTCATTACCAATACTGTTTTTAAGTCCATGTATATCAAAAAGGCACTTCTCACCATGTCAGACTGCCGTGATTGGTGTCAGCTTTTTCTTCTTTTAATCAGAATTTCTGTATGCTTCAACCAGTGCAGGCGCAGCTCCCAGGCCACTATGTGCTTCTCTGGCTATAGGGGGAAGTGGGCTGTGGGATTGGGTTCAACACCAGGGACCCAGCCCAACGTGCACTGTAACCTCTTCCCAAGGACCCAACCCAACGTGCACTGTAACCTCTTCCCAAGTGGAGAGTAAGACCAAGCAGCACAGTTGCCTGAAACTGTCTTGGGAATTCCTCTCTGCTCTGGAAGCACTCCAGCTCAGAGCACAACAGAAGTCTAATATATCGTTCATGAGAGTGCATTACTGTCCTGGTTTTGGCTGGGACAGATTTAATTTTTTTTCTAGTAGCTGGTATAGCACTGTGGTTTGGATTTAGGATGAGAATAATGTTGATAACACACTGATGTTTTAGTTGTTGATGAGCAGTGTTTGTACTAAGTCAAAGACTTTACAGCTTCTCATACTGTCTTGCCAGCAAGAGAGCGGGGGGGTGCACAAGAACCTGGGAGGGGACACAGCCAGGACAGCTGACCCAAACTGGCCAAAAGGATATCCCATACTGTATGACATCATGCTGAGAAATAAAACTGAGGGGAGTTGGCCTTGGGACAGTCCTCAAGGACTGGCTGGGCATTGGTCAGCAGGTGGTGAGCAATTGCATTGTGCATCACTTGTTTTGTATATTCTTTTATAATCCTTATTATTATTTTCCCTTCTTTTTTTGTCCTATTCAACTGTCTTTGTCACAACCTATATGTTTTACCTCTTTTTCCAGTTGCCTCCTCCATCCCACTGCAGGGGACTGAGGGAGTAGCTGTGTGGTATTTACTGTCTGCCTGGCTAAACCACAACAATTACTCTTGCTCTTCTGGATATCTGTGAATGGCAAAGCCCTTCTCTCCTTGTGCTTCCTCCAAAATCTTGCCTCTTTAAAGGATTTTGTCTTTAGGCAATTAATTTTCTTGCAGGATCTGAACAAATCTGTTCACGGTAGGAGCAAGCAAGAGGAGATTTTGCCCTGAAGACAGTCCTTTTGGTAATCACAAAATTACTGACAGGCTATTCTGGGACTTCTTGGATAAACAATGTGACCCTGCTACTGCATTCTTAATGACAGGGAGAAACGAACACCCCTAAGGAAAAAGAAAGCCAAAGACAAAGTGAATAAAGTACAAGAGGGTAAAAGAAGAGCAAAAAGTGGCCATTAATTTTCATTAGTTGCAGATTTCTCCTCTCCTCATTCCACTTGTCCTCCATGTATTTGGAGTCCTCAAATTTGCCAGGTGAAACCAATAGGCAAGTGATCCTTTTCATAAAATCCTGTGTCTCGGTGGAAGTTAATGAGGTGGAAATGAGTTACCTCCAGCAGAAATTTTTCCGAGTTTTCATTTTTGCCAGTAAAAATGCAGCAAGACAAGATTAATTAGCTTTGAGATAGCTCTGCTACTGGAACTGTGCAGGGCTCTGACCCAGTGTGGGTAGAGGAACCTCTCATCTGTCTCCACCTTGGTCACCACCACCACAGTGCTTTGCTGCACAGGACTGTTCATACATACCTTCCTCCTCCAGCCTTGCCATCGTGGCCCTTCAGCAATGCAGCATTAAAAAAAAAAAAAAAAAGCCTTCTAATCCTGCAGGCAAACCCTGTTGGTGGCCTGGGTGAAGCTGAAAAGACACATCCAGGTTCCACAGATGCTACCACTCACCAGGATCTTGGAGGCATGTGCCCCTCTGGTAATGGGAGGGCTTTTAATATGTCATGAAAGAAGGCAAACGGGTCCAGCACCTACAGATGCAGGAGGAAACCTGACCAGAGCACTGAGCCTCGCTTTGAAAGGATGCATTGTCCCTGTCCTCACCAACTCCTTTCTCAGCAGCTTCTGCTATTGCTGGCACCAGCATCAAGGAGCCCTTGCACTATGGAGGTGCAAGGAACCTTTCTGTTTTCTTCCCTACAGATGCATGTCTCCATAGGGCTAGTTTCACATAAGCCTAGGATTTTACAGGTCTGATCTGAGCCCAAGACTGCAAATATTATACAGGCAGATCTCCATGGAAGTCCAGTAACAGGCTACTGGCTGAACCAGTTTCCACTTGGAGGCTGGTGTAACCATGGAGCAGGTGTGAATGCAGACATTGTATCCACCAGAATGAGGAATATGCAATGCTTTCTTTAAAAAAAAAAAATTATATATGGCACATAGTGCTTTTTGAGACATTTTCTTTGCAGATTCTGTAATGCATTTAACCAGATTGGAAAGACAAAATAAAATAAACAAACAAGTAATGAGAAAAACAAAAACCTACTGTAGGTTTCAGCAACCTGTAGGATTAAAGGGGTGGTCTCCCCTTTCATCACACTGCCCACTTCAACCTGCTTGCTCAGTGTCTGCCAGGAAACTGTTTAAAGTTCCTGTGGCTTGAGAAATGGCCAGTCTGTACAAAGAAGGAGATTTTTATCTGACCAGCCAAGATCTTAGAATGTCAATGCTTGGCTCTGACTAATAAATAAATAAACAAATATGCACACACACGCACACATCATCTAGGATGGCAGTCTACTGCTGTGTAGCTAGATTTAAGTTTTAAGAGATTCAAATCCTATTTTGTTTAAAAAAAATGAAAGTTTCTTTTCAGAGGTGGTTCTTTCCAATGATCTATTAAACCAAAGTTTGCTAGAAATATTTGCCAGACTACAAAAAGATTGACATGTTGTACTTAATTATGGTAAAACTCAATAAGAAATAGAATGGTAAGGAAGAAAAATTACTAAAAGGATCTCAGGGAGCCTGCAGCCTTTCATCCTTCCATTGCATTTACAAATTCAACAGACAGTAGCAAGGGGTTGTGGTCAAAATGATGTGTCCTCATCCACTTACTAAATGAGTTGTATACTACCTACGACTCTCATCCTAGTAAATGCCTGTGGTAGAACTCTTCTCATCCCTGTTGAGGCATCACTGGTGTAGCCATCTAGGCTTCTTTTACAGGCAGTAAAGAGAAGTAAGACATAACTGTTCAGAGCTCTCAATAGTGTCCTTAGGACAAGGCAATTGTACTCCAGGAATTGTATCCCTTCACCAGGAAGTCTAAATGATGATGCTTCACTCTGAAGACTCCTACATTTAGATAAATGATCCCAGGAGACTGACTGGTCATTATGATTGCAAACCTATTCCAAGGGGAGTCAATGAAGCATTGAAATGTCCATTGGGAATTCATCTGGGAGCAGCCAAGCTTACCTGTCCAAGAGACCCTGTGCAAGTAACCAGTCTTCCCATGCCCTGGAAGATGAGCAGGAGCAAGGAATAGGAATAGTTTTACCCTATGACTGCTTCACTGAGCTGGGAGAAAGGTTGAAGGCTGGACTCTCCACACAAGGATATTTATTTGTTCAGTGCTCCTCTCCTTTCACTGATAGTTTTTACAGTGAGAGTTCCCCATTCCTGTTTAGCTCCCACATCTAAAGCAGCATGTGTGATAGGACACACGGATGCTGAAAAACTGTTTTCTCTCTCGTGTCCATGTGGAGGCAGGTAACTGAAGAATCGTAGAAACTCAGAATTCGAAGGTCTGGGGAACAGAAATTATTTTCAGGTGAATTTTGAAACTCCTTCCTATCTTGAGGGAGGCACATAGCTTGTATCACAGAGGGGAAGTGAAGCCATACATCACCTTTCCTTCAGAATACTCAGCAAGGGGAGGACTGGTCCAAGAATAGGCAAGGATGCTCCCTGCATTTTTAGCATAGTCCATGGCATTCAGAGGTACTGCATGTTGGAGAGACAGAATGGGGAGAATAACACAGTGGCCCAGCATGTCCTGTTTCCCTGGACAAGCTAAGAACTTCAAGAATTGCTCTCATTTTATTAACAGAAGATAAAATTATACATTTTTGAACCTAATGTAAATATTTTTCTTCTGTTCCCCTCCCTCTGAAAATATTTAACGTATTGAATGGGAATATTTCAAAACATTAAAAAAAAAAATCCAATCTGCAAAAGTAATGACATGTTTTCATACTACTTAGTGCTGATGTCAGAAGGGAGTAATTTTTCACTTGCTCCTGCCTCACAGTTAAATCTTTTGAGGCAACAAGTCTTCTTTAAATTAAAAGATGAAGCACGATGTAAAGGAGTGCTAGTTGGCGTGCCTGATCTGTCTTTGGAGCACACTTAATCTATACCAGGAGAGCAAATTTGGAGTCCAGTGAATGTTCCTGCATCCAAATCTCTTCCACAGCATACAGCTACAGCAATGTTATTTGAAAAGCAGAACTGTCTTAAGAGACCAACTGCAAAATTCTGCAGGGCTCCTGTAGGAGCCAGTAGCATTGGCTGCTCATTTGTATTTGCTTCTCCAAGATGAGGATGCACGTGACTGCACCTATCTTTCAAAAGCTTCACTTCTGATTTGGTGGGTTTTCTTGATCTGGCTNAACTAGATGAAAAAGGCTTTCTTTCCTCTGCTTTAATTATGTTCAACTGATGTTTTCGATCTATCTTCTACTTCAAGTATCAGTGTTGTTTTAAATGCCTAAATTTCCCCAAAATATTGATTCCCTGTAATATATATTTCTTCAACTCACTTGGCAGCTGTTTTTCATGCACACTTACGTAGAAACACCACTTGCATTTCTGAGGCACTTATTAAGGGATCTGAAAACTCAGCAGCTAATAAAACAGTCAGTTTTGGATAACGATCAGTCCAGAGAGGCCATATGGGGACACTAGGGACACAGGGGAATTTTTACTTCTTATGGAATTGAAATAAATGGAAAAGTTGGATAACCACTTATTTGAAATCGCCTGTGATAAATTAGGTGACATTCTGGGAGGAGTTGACAACACTGTGTCATTTCCATTGTGATAGTCAGTTTTGAAGTGAAGCACAAATTAAGGAAGAAAACTAGTCTCATACGTGCTTAATATGTTTGTGAAAGGNGGAGCACACTTAATCTATACCAGGAGAGCAAATTTGGAGTCCAGTGAATGTTCCTGCATCCAAATCTCTTCCACAGCATACAGCTACAGCAATGTTATTTGAAAAGCAGAACTGTCTTAAGAGACCAACTGCAAAATTCTGCAGGGCTCCTGTAGGAGCCAGTAGCATTGGCTGCTCATTTGTATTTGCTTCTCCAAGATGAGGATGCACGTGACTGCACCTATCTTTCAAAAGCTTCACTTCTGATTTGGTGGGTTTTCTTGATCTGGCTTAAGTCTGCACCTTTGCATTCAGCCCTTGTCTAATTTTATTTTTAATTCTTTTTGGTTTAATTTTTTTCCTGTAGTGTGNTAAATGGAAAAGTTGGATAACCACTTATTTGAAATCGCCTGTGATAAATTAGGTGACATTCTGGGAGGAGTTGACAACACTGTGTCATTTCCATTGTGATAGTCAGTTTTGAAGTGAAGCACAAATTAAGGAAGAAAACTAGTCTCATACGTGCTTAATATGTTTGTGAAAGGGGGATAAATCACCCCGCTTTGAGGGGGGTGAGTTTGCACCAGAGAAAGCCCATCAGTTTTTATGACCTCCAAAAATAGTGAAGCAGTTGCTGACGCCAAGTTTTCAGTTTCTTTTGTTTCCTTCAAGGGCTCTCACCTTCATGTGTTTTTCCATGCCACTCCTAGCGGAATTATTTCCTTACCCCAGAGCTCCAAGATCCTTCTTTCTTCAGTTAGGGTCTGATTCAAATCCCATTTAAGTCAATGGAAAGATTTTCATTGACTTTAGTGGGCTTTGGACTGATCCTCACATTCCTCCAGATTATCCTTTTCCTTCCATGGTGCTTACAGAAAATAGTGGCAGTTTTGCATAGTCCAGAAAAAAAAAGAAGAAATGCAGGAGGCCCAACCTACACAGAGAATCTGTCTCCTCAATAGCTATGTGTAGACACATTCTATTTTGGAAAAAAAAATCACTAAAAAAAAATCAAATATCACTATATTATTTTTTTTTCCTCCTCAACGGTTATACTGGTGAACCGGTCCAAGCAGGAGAGCCTCAAGATGTCTCTTAATGTATTCTTATCAGACCTCTGTTTGTGAACTGTCACACTGCTGCTCCAGCACAATGCCTGCAGTTCATCATTTCTCCATAAGAGAATTTTTTTTATCATAGATCCAGTGACAGTACTTACGCCCCTACTTCAATCACAAGGAATTTGTGAGCTTAAAGAAGAATGGAGCACTATATCCAAGCACATACAATTTCACATGTAGTCAAAGTGAAGATGGAGACCTCAGCGGGACAGTGCAGAGAGTGGGAGGTAGGAGGAGGCGGGTGTCAATGGCTATCCTAGCAAGAATCGTTATGCACAACCAGGTAGGCAGAGTCTGAGCACAGCCCTAGGAATAAAAAAACTCTCTGTTGGACGTTGGCCTTTGTTTCTGGAGAAGCAATTTTGTAGGCTTCAGTTGGGGTCAGCCTTTAAGTTTTCGCAGTACTGATGACTTGGCCAGAGTTTTTGTTGAAGTGGAAACTCAAGGCACCTTCCAAAGCTCTTTAGGAGTTCTACGTTTTGAGCAGGAGGAGGGAGCTGAACTCTGCATTTACTGACTTCCAAAGTAATTTTCTTATGATAAAACTACTTTGAGACTAAGTAACGCAGCAAATATATTAATTGGGAACAATCAATTCACAATAAACCAAACAAATCTCCTGCTGGAATTCTTGATCAAGACTTTAGTAACTCACACTTAACTGTTTGACTTTTTACATTTATTCATAGCTACGGAAAAGAAATGTTTCTGATCCATTATTTCTTATTCTTGGAAGAGAAATATGGATTTACATTCTTGTTACACAGCTCAGTTTGCATACTGTTCCTCTTATTTCTGCTTCAAAATCTGTGAGATATTTGTTAAAGAATTTAGAAGAAACAATTTCCCCTCACAAAGCTGTGAAGAGTGATGGCTCAAAGACAGAGTCACAGGTGGTATCATTATACATACCCAATCATAAAAGAAATGCAGTAATCTTATTAGAGATCTATAGAAAGTAGATATAGGTAGATACAATATAAGCCTTCTTTGATGACTGCCAGGTATTATATGACAACGAACACCCTATAAAAACAAATACTGAGTCATCAGCTTTGATGCTGAAGAAGTGAAGGTTATGATGAACTTATGTAAGAACTAATTTAATTTTATCTCATGGAAGTGACTCACCTTTCTCCCACACACCATAGTGGCTTCTAACTCTCCTATTGTTTTTTCCTTATACAGTACATAGCAAAGAAATTTACTACTGAAATGTTTGTGTTTTATGTTTATAGATAGCAATACAAGGAGGAAATTGTTCTAAACAAATTCCAAAGGGCAAGGAGCCAACAGACAGCAAACCATTTCAAAAGACATTGTGAGGACATTGGTGTTTTGATTTGAAATAATTTGTTTTATGTTGAAAAATATTCTGAATATTTCCACTTCAGTATCACACTTCATAAAGCCTCACTCTCCCTTTCTACCATAAGCGCTTGCACAATTTTACAAGAAAACAGAGCATGCTGAATGGTTGGAATGAAGAGTTGTATGTCAGGTTCAAGGAGCAAACAGGGAGATACGTATCTAGAACAAGAGCAAACAAGCTGGAGATTTTTGTCTGACATATCTTTCACCTGCTGATATCAGAAATATCGGATGCTGAAAGGAGGGCAATAGTGTTTCCTCCAAACATGGCATACTTCTCCCAGCCAAGATTTCAAGATTCGCCTTCAAAGGGTTCACTCCAGTGTCTGTCTTCAGTGATGTTCTCATTTTATTATACTTCATTAAAAACCTCTTCTACCCATACTGTCTGGCGAATTATCTTCCTCTTTTAATCCTCATTTTTTGAATATTTTTGGCATAGTTTTTCTCCATACTTTTTCGTATTCCTGCCTCTGTGGTATAAAAATCACCACTGACTTATCAGCCTCTTCATCAGTAAGAAAGCTCTTCGCATTCCTCAATAAAATGTTTGAAGAGCAGTGCTGAAATTCTCCCTTTCATCACTCACTTAGATACTTGTCAAATCTGATTCTTACATTACTTTACATTTATTTGCTCTTCTTCAGGCAGCATTGATCATCATAGTTCTGCTGAGAAATAATCTTCAGTTATCTCTTTCTTACCCTCAAAATAGTTTGGATTGCTTTGTCATTCTGCAGTTTCTACATTTTCTAACCAATCTAGATTTTTTTTGTTCCCCCCATAGTTCAAAATCCTTTTTGTTCACTTGTTCATAATTGCAGCTTTTGCTCAGAACCCAAATCTTTAGAAATTCACAAGGCTCTTTTGTCTGTCTGTGCTTTTTCCTCCATTAATCGTCTTGCCAGCACTCTCTTTTCCATCTTGTACTACTAATAAACTGTTGTGCTCCCTGATAATCATGTCTCACGCATTGATGATGGTAATCCTTCCTTTGACTCCCATGTCCACTCCCCACCACTGGCCTATAGCTCTTGCATTCATGACAAAACATCAACACCTTTCCCCTTGTGCTCAGCTTCAGCCACAACCCACTGCTCAGCCGTTGTGTTGGCTGTTGGGTGTCTTGGTGCCACGACCCAGTGGAGACAAACATGGCCAGTGGAGCAACGACTCCTGCTAGACATGCTTCCTGCAGGTTTGGTGTGGTCCTTCACCCATGCCACGACCATAGACATCAACCATACAGATGTCTACACCTGAGCTAGCCACTCAAGACTGCCTTTATAACCGCTGGTGAGAAACAGGCACTTATCAGGCACATTAATTATGACATATTTTAGATACCTGCAGTAGGATGAGATGACTCATATCCTAGAAATGTTTATTTCTCTCTAGTGTCTAAAGAAAATTTAGACAACTAGCTTTGAGGTGTATACAACAACATTTTAAATACCCACACCTCATCTTGTGAATCTTATGCATAGAGTCTCCAGCTCTGAAGCTGGTGAAGATGAGTCTCACCCTCGGTTTAGATGAGTGGCTCCATCAAGAGCTGAATGATCAGTCTCTCTGAAGGACAGGAGCACTATGCTGTGGAGTAGAGGCAGCTGCTCTACATTTTGAGTTTTTAGGTTGGGGGGTGGTCTAAGTCCGACTATTAAATTTCAGCAAAATAACTTCTACAAAAAATGACTATATGTCTTCCTGAAATTCAAGTCAGAAAATCAGATTTTCACAATTTTCCTTTCCCCCCCCTGCTTTGCACACATGAACAGACAAACATGTAGTAGGGAATGTGCTGAGAAACACATCTCTGGAGTTTAGACATCTCTATGAGGCACAGCAAAGGCTGGGCAAGAGCTACACATAATTCAGGGGAACAGTGAGAGCTAAAGGCTTGGAGAGCAGGAACTCTTCCAGTTCTGAGCATTTTTTGTTCGATTATTTTGAAAAGATATAGAATGCTTACACAGGGAAAAAAAGAAGTTCATCTTGGTGTCTGGGAGGAATCCACTGTGCTGCACCCGGCGTTTGCTTTGAACTTTCATTCTCCGGATGTAGATGGTTTGTTTAGAGGGAAATACAACTTACCTATATGCTGATACTCTTCATTTCAAGATATGACTTGTAATAAAAGCAGTTCCAGACGTACATAACTGAAACACCGGATGGTTTAGAAAAGCTGCAAAGAGAGATTGTTAATGATAAATACAATATTCAGGTTAAATTCTGTCCTCATCACCATCAGTGACAAAATCCCGGTGACGTAAGCAGTGCTAGAAGTTTGGTCCATATTAACTTTGTTATTTGCTGTTAGAAAAGGATTTGCATCGCAGTCAAAATGAGAACAATTTGAAAGCTCTGCTCTGTGATGTCCCTTGAGTCGGAGCGCACCATATCAGAACGCAACATGTTTATGTACCTCAGGCTCAGGAGGATCTAATTAAATCACAAACTTCACAATTGGAAAAAAATGGTATGGGCCTTTGTGAAAACGTCACCATGTGAAATGTAGTTTATTATAGGTAGAAAACTCTGTCTTTATCTACCAATGTCCTAGCCCTGCTCCGTTAATACATGAATACACTTTTTCTCCAGATTTCAAAATTCCAAAACATTCAAAATAGTAATAAAAAAGCAGGAGTCTTCAAATATAATTCAAGAGGACAATTTGAGATTTTTAAAATTAATTATTCTTGCAGCTGTGAGAAAGAATGTGTTGCTGTTGGCTGTAAAATTGGTGTGCAGTGTTGGAACATTTTTATAAAGAAAATTTTAATTTACTTTCCCTAGATCTTTGGCATCTGTTTTCTCACATGTTAAAAGTGTATTGATCAGACTTGGGAATATTCTTTCAGATTACAAATGAAACAAACACCGAGATTAAAGCCAAGTCCTCATGGCGGATGCATATCCAACAGTGCTAGCTTTAAGACCAAGATTAAGAAGAATTCCTGTATCTGCTCAGCTTTAAACATAGAGTCAAGTGCTTTACTGAAGTCATAAAGAGCTGGAGACTAAAAGTTGTTTGTAACCTCTGTGAAAACCAAGATGCTTGTGTGAAGTGCATTTGTGACACAAGTTTTGGGATTTTCCCAAAATTGGAAGAGTTTTACAGGGCTGAATGTATTCCAAAATATTTGTCATACTTGGTCTTAAAAAAATAACTTGTCTCGCTTCTCTAATAGCTGGTTTATGTTGGTCTCTAACAGGTCTTTTCCAAACAGAGTTTATGGAGGAACGAGCCTGCTTTGCAGGGCAGGGCAGAGCAGTGGACCTTCATCTGCAGTGATGTGTGGAACAGCTGACTGTGCGCTTGCTGCTGTGGTGATGCAAGAAGCAGACATCCCGCATGACTGCTGTCGGAGCTGCAACCAGACGGACAGTCTTGCTGAGATGAGCGGGGCTGCTCAGCTCCCTGGCTGCAGACCAGCATGCTAATTATTCAAGCACAGCAGGCTATTTGCACAGGGAAGGGGGATACAGTTAGTAATGGATTATATCAGCTGAAAGTTCAGCAACTTTTTTTTTTTTTGCAGAATACAATGCAGAAAGTGTTGCTTGGTCAGAGCTCTGGGTTTCATAGCATTCCCTCTTAAATTACAAAGGTAACTTGTATGCAACATTTATACATTTATGTGCATTTGTAGTACTGCTGTGGGCACTGGTTCCGTGCAGTAGCTGTCCCCTTTAACAGACACCCACCATGTCAGCAGTGACTTTCACTTGAAAATCCATTTTTACATGTTCAGCTGCCTCTGAGACCAGAGGTCTGCAGGGTACCTTACCCCAGCAAGGGAGACGTTTTAGACAAACAACCGTCAGCAATTTAGGTGTATCTCATATTGCCTTGGGGCCAGCAGGTAAAATAAATGACCTCTTGACGCCTTGCACCCTGCTCCCATTTTAGAAATGAATGTATTCTGACATGTCCTACGGGCAGGTTCTCAAGTGGTGCAGCCGGATCCAGCTGCATTAGTGGCCTTCTGCTGACTTCTGTTAGGGGCAACCAGCCTGGCTACAGCAGAGCATGCCATAGGGTCCTTTTAACTCACCAGCTGAGGATTATTAATTCTGAGATTGAGGCAAATCAACAGCCAGTTCCAAGGTTCACATGTGCTGTCATACTGCAAACAAACCTTTTTCTTATGCTTCCAAATCTGAAGTTCTTGTGCCAATGTTCTTGTGCATTTCAACTGCATTGCTGTTCCCTTCCTTCTGGGTAAAAGCAGAACAAAGCAGTCTGTCTGGGATCTGAAAGCAAGCTCTAGACAGACTGAATTTACATGTTTAATATGTTTGGATTCATGACCTGGCCCTTGGCTAGTGGCTCAGAGGTGAGGGTTATACTGAAGTATTTCCTGGAAGTAACTGGTGCTTTTGAAAGGAGGAGATCATTAAACAGACACGCTTTGCTCCATCTCCTGATAAAAGTCTCCTGGTGCCCATCTATATGTTGCTAGATGCTCTCCCAGGCACTGCATTGATAGTGCTGTTGGGTACCAGTCTGCCAGCACCAGGTCTGAGATCTGCCTAGCTACTGCAGGAGATACAAGCCAAGGAAGCCCTATGCAAGTCCCTTCCAGAAGTGCTAATCCCTTCCTGCTCCTCCAGTTTAATGCTCTTCCCTCTTCCTTGGGTCTCAGCAAATGCCTCTGCCTGGATGCTGGCTTCCGAAACAGTCAGCCCAAAGTCAGTCAGCCGGTATCTCTTCCACCGAAAAAGAAGGCACAAGGCATTTTTGCCACCGTGATAAGAAGACTTCAGACCTGTTTTTGTCTCTACTAGTTCCTATAGTGTGGTTTTCTGCTGCCCTGCTGTATCTTTCCTAGAGAAAGAGAGTGCAGAAAAATCCTATTTCTGAAGCACTTCTGTTCCGAGATCTCCTGTGGAACTGCTGCCACCTCCTTCTTAATTCCACAGCTTGTGCCTCAGGGAATTTATTTTGGACTCTCCCACCATTTTTGCCAAGGAGCTTACTGTTTCCAAACAAAACAACCTCCCTTCATGACCCCTTCACTCAGGACATTAGCTTTCCCCTGAGTAATAATGTTCCTTGCTCGATAACTGGTCTAACGCTCTGGTTCGTGCTGAGTCTGCCTCGTGTGCCCAGCATGCTGCCAGCGCCCTTTGAAGACTAATTAAAAAGTCAGAAAGAGTTAGCAGCATTTATGTGCTATGAAGACCTTAATGGATCAGGGCAACTACCCATGCTACCCACACAGTTTGAGCCAGAGGAAGCTCTAAAATGTGTGTGTTTTCCTAGTGCAGTCCTGTGTCAGTCACAAGCACATGCCTGAGTATTTGCACGTCTTGTTAATAGCCTTAAATAACCTAACACCCAATCCATGACTTGTTAACAACTTCCTTGGAATAATAAGGGATGGATAAATCACTGTGTTTGGGTAATCATGCCATTAACCTTGAAAAGAATAAGAAAACAGAAGGCAGAGCAAGAGAGACAGGAAGTCCCGAAAGGCTTTCCTGCTTGAGAATGTGACACCACTATAACCTGAGGTGTGAATTTATATAGTGAAATTAGAGCAATGCAGAAAGCTGCATCCTTTCTCACACCTTATTTCAAAGGAACGGCAGCATTTATTTGGATTTCCTTTAAATCATTTAGTCGTGGATTAAAATGAATGAAAGTTAAGCCAGACTTATTCTCAGCTAGGAGAAGGAACACAGACCATTTTATGACTTGAGCTACGTTTGTCCAGTCTTTTCTTGCCTGTGAGCATTTAGTGAAGGCAAAGGAGCACAGGCAGATGTGATGGCAAAGATGGAGCTGCAGCAAATTGCTTATTGACAAACTTCTTCCTTGTTTTTCCTTGGTGTGTCCATAATACTGTTAGCAAAGGAGAAGAGATCAAAGGGCAAATAGTAGCATTTGGCTGAGGGATAGCTAACAGGGTCTACACAGAGAGAGACAGGTAGGAAGAAAGCATTCCAGCTCTTGGGACTGAATACAGAGTGGTTGAGACTGCCAACTCATTTGGCTTTTCTTTCTGCCATCCTCAGTGCTAGTGACCAGGTTTTATTCTGCTAGCAAGTGTAGGGGTCTCTCATATTTTATTTTTTCTTCCAAGCCCTCAATAAGTATATAGGAACCTGTGTAGCTTGTGGATTTTTCTCTTTCTCTGGGTTATACTGCATGGTGTAAATGAAGCAACGTATTTGTTGTTCCACAAACCTTAAAAAGTCACGCGGGCTCAGTTATGTACAACCCTTACCGGTACATCTTCACCTCAAGTACTCCAGGTTAACTTGGCAAATCTTTTGTTGGCCTAAGTGGGGGTGATTAGGAGCAAAGAATGGCTCTTCCTTACACCTCATCACCAGGGCCTGCCAACATCCCAAAGAACTGCAATAGATGTAAGCCTCTACTGCTTATCACCTCTCCATGCCATGAACTGGCTCTTGATCCACCTGGATATAAAGTGTCGTCAGTGGGAAGCCTGAGCTCTCCAGGCAGGTTAATATATTTATTCTGTGGGGATTGCCTGGAAGGTTGTGTTGTGGGTTTGGGTGCCAGGTTATTTTACTCACAGATGCATGCAATTTTAGGGATCATGGGACTTCTATGTCTTGTGGGGGAGACGGTGCAACGAGGGAGAGAAACTGGGCTGTTCAGCATAGTGGTTTCTTCCATGAGTTCCTTGTTCTGTGTGTGAGATGGCACAGTCCTAAAGAGAGGCTGGCCAGCTCAACGTGGTGGCTCCTGCCATGATGTACTTCATCCTGGCACAGGAACATGGGTTTTCCTGGGCTCTTTCTCTTTCATGGACTCCTCAGAGGTTGGAGAGATGGTCCTGGATCTGAGTGCAGTTGTGGGTCCCCCACCAAAGTCATCAGGGTCCCCTGGGAAGACCCCAGTATCCATTCTTAGGTTTTCTCATGGAATTGGGTAGGAAAATACCCCATTTGTGATTTATCTGATTAGCTTTAGCTCTTGTTTCCCAATTTGCTGTCACCGCTGCTGTTGCCATCCGTAATCGGTTTGTTCCAGACATGTCCTGGACACTTCTGTGCTCCTTGAAGATTAATAGCTTTTTTTCATAGTTTCGCTCTCTATTTCCCTGAGCACATCAAAGGCTGCTCTGTTGTTTGGGACAGATGGTTGGTCATATTTTGTCTATTACAGCAGAAATTTGGTTAAAGTTCATGGGCTTATGCTAAGAACTCTACTAACTAGGTCTAATTCTTGGTAGCTGATACAGGTGGCTGTTGTCAGTTAGCCACAAGGTTTCATGTATATTTGATATTTATGAAGCTTTGTGGGATTTATCTAGACATGTAAAATAATATGTAAAAATTTTCACAGCTAATCAAAATATTCCCACTGCATCGTTCTCATTTGCCTTTCATCGGATGGTGATCAGTTTGAAGGGCCAACACTATGGGTTAAGTGGATCAGCACATGTGAGGGAAACTGGCAGTCAAAACGTTGAGAATTTTATACTGTTAGCACCTGGCTTAAGACAATTTAAAGACAGGATGTTTTCTAGTGTTAGGAAATAGACTTGTGTCAAATGCTGAAAATACATCAAATTAAATCTGGGGGGCAGGAGGAGGGAAGAAATATCACTAAAATATCACAGAGACCAGAGTTTTAAAAGACATAAAGGAGCCTTTCCTCAACTGCATAATACATGCCCTGTATGTGTTTCCCTCTTACAAGTTCTGTGATATCAGTGTTAAATCCCTTTGGAGATGGAAACTTCACCAAGGTTTTGCTGACAAATGGCTGCATAACGTCTTCCCCCATCAGAGACTTAAAGAAGCAGCTGAATGGAAACTGTTTCCAGTTTCCAGTTTCCATTGAGCTAGCACAATGGAAAAAATTGTCCACAGAATGTCTTGTCATTTTGTAGAAAACATCTAAAGATTTCTGTTGGCCATAGGCAGTTGCTTGCCATCTTTTCATAGAGTTTATCTGACATGTAAACAGTTAAATTTACAGTAAATTCAGCTACTATCCACAGTCCGTAAATACAAGTTCATGGTTTCTTAATAGTTGATGTCCTGTGCAATTTTTGGGTATGGAGGGTTGGGGAAAAGAACTGGAATATTGATCTAAAGACAATTTGTATTTAAATTAGGTAATGAAATTCAGATCTGCTCCAATGATGATGTGCTATGACTAAGCACAGTAGTCTCTTCCTTCTTCCCCCAGCTTTACATGTTGAGCATGAAGTACATTTTTCACATACTAGTTAGACTGTGACTCTCAGAAGCTGCTGTTCTCTGATATTCAAATATGAGAGTGCTCAGGCATTGGAACAGGCTGCCCAGGGCAGCGGTGGAGTCACCGTCCCTGGAGGAGTTCAAGGAATGTGTGGATGTGGTGCTCGGGGACATGGGTTAGTGGGTTGGGTGGTGTTGGGTTGAGGGTTGGACTTGATGAACCTTGAGGTCTTTTCCAACCTTCATGATTCTATGATTCTATAAGAAGAAGGTGTACTTCCAGAGGCTTGAAAGAGAAAATCCTTGCAAGGTTTCAGTGTCTGTGTGGTTGCAGCTTAGCACAGATACATGGAAATGGATGTTTGGAAGTCCCTGGTGGCTGCAGCAGGCCACAGCATGAACATTGGATTGTATCTTAATTAGCTGTTAGTTATTTCTGACCTGTGACCTGTTCCTTTCCTATTAGGTATTTTCTGTGTGTAAGTGATTAAAGTCGAGAAACTGTACACACACGTGAATGGCTAGAGGCTGTTCAGATGGGATCCAAATCCCTTAAACTTTGTTACCACATTCCACTAACGCTATGAATCCTGTTTAGTTGATGCCAGGATGGCTTTATTCATATTAAATTTCTCAATGTTTTATTTGTTTGGTTTAAATAAAAATAAGAATTAGTCTAAGCCTTCCAAGAAGATCCTTAAGTCTCACTTTTGAAGGATGAAAAGATGAGGTAATTTTAAAAGAAAAACAAAAAACAAAAAACAAAAAAAATTTAAAAAAGCACATAGCTGTTCCAGTTTATCCCATTTAAAGAAAAAGGCCTGCATATACCTAGTAAATTTCTAGCTTAATTTTTGAAGCCTCAAATATGAAGGCTTGCTATGCATTTAAGCTGAATATTTTATTATTCATTCAGTCAAAATTTTGTGAAGAGACAGACACAGGCTGAGACCAACAAGACATTGTGTCTGGCTTTTTTTTTCCAACAAAAATTGCAAGTTTGGCTCAACTGAAAGATTTAATATGTTTGACTCAGTTTCAAATAATTATGTAAAATAAAAAATGTGGAAAAGTAAAAAGATATCAATTAGATATGTTAAAAATAAATAATTTTACTAACATGCAGAAATAACACTTCATTTTGAAATTTGCTGTATTTTATAATGGCTAAACATCTTAAACATTTTTCAGACCAAAAAATGTTTTATTCAACCTACAATTACTCTCTTAATGTTTTGATCACCTGAATATTCTTGATCTATGCATTCTTCAGAGGCAAGTTTTCTGTAATCAAGTCCAATATTACTAGTCATGTTTTCCAGCATCATAAGCTATGAAACTGTCCCATCCTGGAACCATGGTGATGGACAACTGAACAAACACTGATTAGCTATGGTTGACTAGAGCACTGGCTCCATCCCAAGGGCAGGCTGACTTGGGTTTTAAACATTACACAGGCAGCAGCACACTTCCCACTTGTCGGTCATGAGGCTTCCTCAATGCAACTATCAAAGACAAGAGCATTTGCAGAATCTTCCAATACACTATAGTCCAGAGAAGCTGTGGATGCCCCATCCCTGGAGGGGTTCAAGGCCAGGCTGGATGAGGCTTTGAGCGACCTGGGCTAGCGGAGGGTGTCCCTGCCCGTGGCAGGGGGGTTGGAACCGGATGATCTTTAAGGTCTCTTCCAACCCAAACCATTCTGTGATTCTATGATTCTATAAAATATAAACTAGGTGAGTCACCAAGACTTAATTCTTGCCTGAATTTTTCCTTTAATTTTTCTTAAATAATAAATCAAAAGGCTAACCTCCATTGCTTGCTTCTTAGCTTCCTCTCTAGAAGATGTTTTGGTGCAACCCCTGCTGACAGAAGAAACTCTTGTGCACCCTGTGCCAGAACTAAAGACCTGCATTCAGCTCCTGGAATTCATCAGAGCAGTCCGAATCCTGCCCCTGATGAATACAGCTGTGATCCTGTCACTGAAAAGCGCTGTCCAGAGCATGCAGAAACCCAGTGAACATGGTTGCACCAGACTGCACTGCTCATGAAGAGGACAAAAATGGTATAGAAAACCACAGGCGAAAGAAAGGTACCAAAGTCCTCACTGAGGAGGAGGAATCATGGGACAATAACGAAAATCAGGAGAAACCTGCAGCCCCTCTTAAGCCTTATATTGCTTTGATCATTCATTGGCTTAATTTCCTCACATTTAAAAGAAAAAAAAATCCATATTAGTTTTCGCTTGCCCCTTTTTATTCTTTTTCCAGTTTCATTGCAACTGACACCAGACTGAGCTATACACTTGAGTGCATTGATGATTTTTTTTTTGCATTCCAAAACACTTTATTTTTAAGTGACAAAGTAACAATTTTCTAACTTACATTTCTTAAGCCTCCATGAGTATCTGAAAAGACACTACTGGAATCACAAGCTATCAAACAGCCATATTACGTAGACAACTGTACTCTTTTATTTTTCCCCTTTGGCATGCCTTTATCATTAATTTTTTGTAGGGATGATTGTCAGAATGTGCTGACTAACAGCAATACCTAACGGATGCACCGCGCATGCCAGTAGTTCAAAATTTGAAATTATTTCCAGCTGTCTTTTCTGGAATATGAACAGTACCGTCTTTTCTTCTCTGTATACTGTATTTCAGATTCTTGCCTGAACAGCCCAAATATATTCCTCTTTAGGAAACTGCATGAGCAGTAAATCTTCAAATTCACTTCTCCGTTGCTCATTTGAGTCAAAGCTTAACATAATTGCTTAGAAGTTATTTTCTTTGAATCAATATGAATCTTGAAGAAAATATCTCAGTCCAAATTCCACTTGTCTTCGAGTTCAAAGGTCTTATTGAGTCCATTGACATGTTATGGGGCCAAGAACCTCTTAATATGCTGACTGTTGACTAACACATGTTAAAAAGCCTTTAAAATGTTCCAATAATATAGACAAATCAACAGAGTGGTGCTCTGAATCTGCACAGATTTTTTTTCCAGGAATAAATTCCAGACCAATAGAAACCCAGTTTTCTCTGCATGACAGGCCAAGTGAACAATGCATCAAAAAAACAGGATTTTCTTTTATTGTTTTCTATAAAATGGGAATGAACAACAAGAACAACAAAATTCTAGAAAGCAACTGTTTCTCCAAACCGCTTCTCTGCTTTACTGCAGTAGACTGGTTGTTCTTTGTCTGGGAAATGAGCAGCTCCATTGGGTGTTTCATAGACAGCTGCCTGCAACTTTGTGTGCTTAAACCAGTTTTTATACTGGGAACACAGATGTTTTTGAAAATAACATCTTTACATTCCTGCACAGCTTCACTGAACATAGTTGTGCTTTATGTGAATTTAGGGGTCTGGTTTCTAGAAGGGTTCAGCTTCTCCTTGCTGCTGGTCTCCCACACCTGGCATTCACGTCTGTGAGGCAGTGTGGATTGCTGATCAGGGAATGGATTCAGCTGAAAACTGGAAAAAATAGCTCGTTTTCAGCTGGATATGAGCCTTTACTAAGACATAGTATGGCTGCAGGGACACTAGAAAGAGGTTGAATGAGCTGGTGTGGTGAGTGGACAGGACAAATCCGTTTGAAGGCAGTGCTGGGTTCTCTGGGCTGATGTGTTGGTGGGGAATCAGGGTCCCAGCACCACCTATGCACCACCGGTCCGATGAGCATCCCAACAGGGTGAATATACTGCAGGTCTCCCAGTTCACATATTCAGGCTTCCTTCTTATTACAGCCGAGGCATGGGGAAGAATAAGGTTCATTCCCAGTTGTCACTGTGAGATGGGATCAAGATGCATCCAGTGGTGCATGCTGAGACCTGGAAGCTCCTGGCGCCTTTGTTTTGTGGAGCTTTTTGCAGGTTTTGGCTACTTAAATGCTCTGGAGACCAGCTGTACAATACTGGATTTACTTACCAGGGAAACCAAAACAGATTAAATAAAAAACTTGCCTCTTGCTTAATTATTTTAATGAACCCATCAAAGACAGTATCAAAATATGGAGAAAGAGGTAAGCACTGCACACTTGCTTCTTAGACTTGGTGCATTCTGTGTTTGTGAAACAGATTTTACATCCCAGACACCTGCAGGCGATGGCTAACACCTCCTGGCTCATACACAAAGCTTACATTGTCATGTCTATACTCTCTAGTTAAAGGAATCCCTAATGTTCCTGCAGCTCCAAGAAAACTTTGTGACACCGGCTAAGTGAAGGTGCTCTAGGGAGGGCTGATGAGGAATTTGCACCTTTCTCTATATTGAGACCCTCTGTGGCAGATTTACTGGCAGAGGGGTGTAGAGGTATGACCTGGTACGGTATGAATGGTCCTGAGCTCCGTGGTCCATCTGTGGCTTCCTGGCTGCACAACCCTGCCATTCAGACCGGGCTTGTAGCTGCCCTTTGGGCAAGCTAGAGAGCATAATTTATAGGTTGCCTTAATTAGCACTCGGCTGGCAGAAGGGCGCATCGGTGCATGTACATCATCAGGGTGGTGTTGGCCAGCTGTGCTGATCCAAGATTTGCAGGAGACACAGCTATGCCAGGAGACTTCTGCAGGGGGGGAACACTTGCGGTGGCTGCTGGCAGCTCTCTTCTGTCTGTGCTGGTGTGAAAGGGCAGCCACGAGGTGTAAGGGCTCCGCTCCGGGAGAAAAATCCACTGTGTTTCTTCACCCATGCTGGTGAACAGGATGAAGGGGAAAGCATGGCTCTAGTTCAAGGGGCAGTTTGGACAGAAGAACATTTTAGGCAACCACGGTGGCTGGCTTCTGCTCACAAACAGGAATGCGTGCCTGTCTGTGCCGTCACTTCTAAAAGAAGCCCAATGCATATACAAGCTGCAGTGCAGAGTAAATACAAACTCATGAAGAGCCTTCACAGTGGCTTGCCTGTGGATGTACCAGCAGCAATATAAATGACCGATCCCTCCAGGTTGGGCTGGCTTCACATGCTGCCTGGGAGTGAATTGTGTCTTTCATAGGAAAGTTCTCATTAAATCAGAACGATCACAGAACCCCAAACAGCCATATTACTGCTGTGCTTTGAAGCCCAGAATCACTGCAGTCACTTTTGACCCTTTAATTTTCACAGCTTTTAATGTAAAGGGTAAATAGAATAACTAATTAACCCTTAGGCTGTGAACTTGGCTTTTCATCATTTCCATCCTGGCTGGCCCGTCACACAAGGGCACTTGGACTGGCTGCCTGGTCTACCTCTCCCCCTCCAGAGCCAGGGCAAAGCAGCTCTACTGACACCGCCACAGACCACCCACCGCCCAGAGCCCACGGGGGAGCGGCACCAGTTTCTCCCACCACCTAACAGGTCCAGTGGAACTAGTTTTGTTTTCCCTCCTGTCGCTTACACTAGTTCACTAGGCTGCACTGCTCCTTTAGGAGGTGGAAGCAGTTCAAAGGTACCACACAGTCCTTTTCTAACCTTCCTGATGAGCTGCAGCCTTTGGAAACTCTGCCTCGTGCTATCTGCTGTGACACCAGAGCTGCGTGCTGTGTCACCGCACGACAGAGGAGAGTCCCTGCCTTTAATGAGCTTCAACCCTATTCATTGTGCTGTTCTGGTGAGTGACCAGTTTCTCAAATAAATGCCTTTGAGCTCACTGAGCTTTTAAGACATCGAATGGAGGCGGGGGGGAGGTGGGAAGGAAGATCTAGTGCAGTCCACAGAGCACAAACTACAGGCTTAAATCTTGCCCAAGCAGTGGAGGAAGTGTGCTTCTTATTCCCTGCTAGGAATAAGTCTATATTTAGGAAGAATACACTGTATTTATTTAGTTACCATTAAAGTTCAGATTCATAGCCCCACTCTCCCCTTCCCTCAAAACCCCAATTCTAATAAATAGACTGAGGAAGCACTCTGTCTCCGTGCCAGGTGGTTATTTACTCAGCAGGAGTTAATGGAGCTCCAGGTGATGGAGCCCCACACTCAGGACATGGGTTTGCTCTGGTAACAGCACTGCAGCATCTCACTTGGTGCTTTGCTGCCACCCTGCACATTACCTTCTTGCAAAGCCCCACAAAGGCATACTTGTGCTCATTTGGAGATAGCAGCTTGGTTGAGTTCTGCAAGGAAAAAAAAATAAAATCAATATAAATCAGGATGAGATTGATCTGAAAATGCCCCTGCAAAGAAGACACCCTAATTTAATTGACTTTAAGAATTGCACTTTTAGTTAAAGTCCCTGTGCAGATCAAAAACCTAATGAGCAAGACCACAAAGAATTAGGCAACCAAGTTCTCAAATCCTTACTCATCAATTCCTGACAAACGCAGTGAAAACTTTCACCAGGTGGATATTAAAACCTCTACTGTCAGTACCTACTAAAAGTGCACAGTGGACGTAGTCTAAAGGTTTGGAGAGCAGAGGGAAGAGATGTGGATGTGACAGGCAGTGTGGCTGCACAGCTGCATCTGTTCAGCTGGCACAGGCACGCAGGCTGGGCACGTGCCCCTCACAGCATGTGCCACGAGTCCAAACAGCAGGGAGCATCCAGCAGCAGATTTGGGTTTGCTGCAGTGCTGGAGAGAGAAACGAGAGTGATGCAAGGGTAGTGATTGATCCAGGGAGGAAGGGAAGCCGCGGAGAGGCCATTCAGAGAGTCTGGGTGAAGGAGGGATGGATGGAGGCTGGTGAAATTCAGGGAGGCTGAGTGGAACTGGGGAAGCCTTCAATGTGTGTGACGTTGTGAGGATGATAGGGATCTCTGCCCTTCTCTCTTGTTCCCAGTACAGAAATAAACAGATGTGGGTTTGAAGCTAAATTTGGGCTCCAAGGTCCAGCTTCTTTGGACCTCTGAGGGAGTGAAATAATCATTTTGATAACAAAATGTATATGCAACAGTTAAGAATTGTGTTTGCAGAGGGCATTTACAGTGCAATGGTTTCCTATGTTGATGTCATGTATAAAATAATATCTCTCTGGCACTGGATAGCTGCTGGAGAGTTCGGAGATATTTTGAAGCCAAACTTACATGTCAATCATGTCAATTCTATCTTTTTTTTTTTTTTTAATCTCACTCATGTTCTATAAGCCGGACAAGAATAACTCACTTTTATTTTAACTGTTAACTGGCTTTACACCTGATAATGCTCTGGTCTGAGGAAGGGCTTTTTAAGAGCAGACGTTGAAGATGCATTTGAAAGGAAGCATGTATGTTTGTATGTGCATAGAAAATATGAGTTTCTGCCAATTTTGCTTTTGAAAGATACATTTTAACTTGGGTTTCTTCGGCGTAAAGATGGAGATTAGCCTCAAAATAGCCCTGTCAGTTCAGAAACCCCTTCTGTTTTCTTTTTCTTTCTTTTTTTTTTTTGAAACTAAGAGTTGGATCTCATTTCTAATTTCTAATGATAAGTAGTCCTGTCCTGAAAACCTTTTATTTATAAGCATCTGGGGATTTAACATTCTTTTTTTTTTTCTTTTTCTCCAAGGCATTTCTAGGAAACTTTAAGCACTTTGTCTTTTAACCTTACACACACATCAATAAATCAAATAATTTTGCTGTTCAAGATCTGTGAAAAATAGGGTCATGAGTAAGACTGGAATGCATCAGATGTGGACATATGTTTAATCTGTTCGTAATATTCTGCATTTGCATGAGTTCAAATTTCCACTTATGAGATTTTTCTTCAGAATTGCTGTTAAGAATAATGCACGACAGGGTGTATAACTTGAGATTGTTAGAGCTGCCCAAAAACTAGAATTCTTATTCCATAGGAATTCTCAAAATTAAAAAAAAAAGTCATATATTAAAAGATGATATGTTCTTGCTCACTCTCTTTCTCTCAGCCCAACAGTGATCTATTGGAGAAACTACTAGCTGTACAAAATCTCTTCATTTCTACTGACAGTGCATTTCAAAGGACAAAGCCAGATGCTTGTTCTCCATTTGCTGTGTATAAATAACTCCTTCCACCACTAGCAGCAATTACATTCATAGAAGATTAAAGTTGTGTACTATGTAATTGTCTTTTGCTTCTCCTTTAGACTTCATTAATGACTTAAATCAGTTTGCAGTTGCCAGTTCCTTCCTGTTCAGACATGTACTCTGCAAGGCAAAAAGAGAAATTGAAAGTCTGCACTAGCTGAGCTCCCTCTTCAACACATACTGACATTTCTGAGGTGCATCGCTTATCGGTGAAGAGCTTTGTATCAGTGCTGAGTGAAAAAAAAAAGTAAATACGTAATTCAAGCAAAGTACAACAAACAAAGCTCTAATGAAAACAATGAGATTGACAATAAAAATTGTCAGAAATCTTTTTTTTTCATTGTTTAAGTGTTGCTAACCATTAGCAAACTGTAAGCATCCAACCCATTTTGATACGCACCTGCTCCTCAATGCCAGCCTTCCCATGCCCTCATTCTGCTGTGACCTGTCCTACTCTCTGTGGCCCGTGGTAGGAAATGTTGTCAGCATGTTAGTGTAGCGGAGATCGTTGACTGTGCCAATTGTTTGCTAATCTCTTGGCTGAGCTGGCATTTGTTGAGCACAGCATTTTTTAGGAAGTGTCCAAGACTAACTCACTTTTTTTTTTTTTTAAATCTTTAGCTAGCCCCTCAAGCTGATCTCAGGTTTTGAAGTGCTTTTTCATCTAATGTCTCTCTGTCAGAACTGCATTTATTTTAGCTTATCTGGTCAGTTAATTTGAACTTTACAGTTTTTTTGCTGAAGACGGTGTTTACTGCTTGACTTTACCATATATATATACATATATGCACATATGTTATCATCTGGTGGAAAAAGCCATAACCGAAGATGGAGTAAAGTGTTTTCAGGGGTAAGGAACCCAGAATAGCACCCCTCTGCTTATTGAGAAGATGTTGATGAAGACAACATATTGAGGAGTGCTACAAGTCGGGGGGATGCAAACTTGAGTTGGAGCCAATGCAAGAAGGAGCCGACAGTGGGATTGATGGGCAGTCAGCTGTACACCACGAACACTGCCAAAAGTCTGCCAGGGGAAGGAATGCCTGTGCTGAATGAGTACAGCACTAATAAAAGGAAGAACGGAGGTTGTGTAGGTGACTAGCCAGCATCGGACAAAAAATGCTTGCTGCCTGGATGGACAGGGGTCTGCAGTTAGTGCAGGATAACATTAAAGGTCACACGTATTTTTCTGAAAGGGAGACGACTCTGTGCTCTCATCTTTTTCTGTTAAGGGAGTGAGTGAGAAGACCAACCAGGTCTTTTTTTAATCTCTCCAAGCCAAAAAAGAACCAGGACATGAGCTCATCTTACAGATTTTTATTTTTTCCTTTGTGTTTGGGGTGGTCCAAGGGCGATTTTCTGACCAGTGGGAGAGAGAATAGCTCTTGGGCTCTTTGGGAAAAGCAAAGCTTTAGAGATGCAGTAGATCCGGGAGGTGTTTGGAACTGTCCTGACACTCTTCCGCTTTGCATTTTTCTCCCTAGTGTGTTCAGCAGGGTGTTTCCTTCAAGACATCTGTGTGTTTTCCGTGATTGATAACCAAAAAGGACTTAAGAAGAACTATCCAAATAGCCTCTTTTGGTGTGTTTAATTGCCTGAGCAACGTAACTACGGCTTGTGGAAGCTGATTGCTTACAGGCATAAGTCATACATGTGCAAACGTTCTCAGAAGTATGTGGAAACTCATGTACGTTAATTAGTGTGTATACACACTAACAGAAATGACAGAATGAACTGTCATGTCAAGAACAGCTCTGAAAAAAAATCATAAAATTAGTATGAGTGAGAGAGGAATTAAGTTGTGTGTTTTGACAATTTTCTCTCGCTGTGATAGACAAGTTTATTTTGACTGGCACCAATTTTAGCATATTAGCAGCAAATGTGAATTGCTTTGTGAGACGGAAATGCAATCAAATACACTCATTACTGTAGTCTGTCATTCTAATTGAATGCATTCCTTGGAATTTGTTTGCATAGAATTTTTGGCTAAAATAAAGAACTTACTCTTTTACTTTTATAAGTATCTTGGGGAGGCAGGGAAGTTAAATTATCCAGTTAAAAATATACTACTTAGACTCTTAAAAGTGACTATAAAATGATATGGGCTAAGTTTCTTATTTTTTTCCAGTTTTACGCTCGCCCAACTATTGCATTTTTAAACTCCAACAACGAAAAGGCTCCATGTATGACCTGTAAGCCAAGCTGCCTCATTTTCAGTACATTTAACTTCTCGTAGTTCTTCTCCATCTCTGATTTCTGGCTCCAACATCAGCCACAGATGATGCCGGAAAAAGTTGTTTGTTCTCCTCATCCCTTGAACATCTGTGCACAACCACACAATTTTTGGTAGGGAACATCTGAACAGTAGACAAATCACTTGGGATACTTTTCTGGAGTTCGTGAAGATGTAAATTGTGAGTTAGTTTCTTTGTCTCCTGCTGCTCTGCTTCTGGCTAGAATTCATCTGGCCTAAATTGGGCTTCCTCCTGAGCTGGTGTGAGCATCTACTCATCCACTGTTGACTTTGATGACCTTTCCACCCTCCTACTGTCTATTAAGATATCTAAAATTAGATGCTAAAGGTCTCTAGGTACACACATTGCCTCTCCTGCACACCCATGGCACAGGCGCCTAAGTTTTCATTCTTCTCCCTTGAAGCAATTTTTTCATTAGTGAGAAGCTAATTAGTGATCCCACCCATGTTTGTTCTGGCACAAGCCGAGGACAGAGCAAGAGCACAGTTTGTCAAAATACACATTGTTTAGTATAAGGTTACTGGTCAGCAAGCATTTCATCAGCTTCCATGAAGTTTCCAGTCAGTCTGCACACTCAATTTTGTCAACAAATTGTTTTCCCCAAGGTGCTGAGATAGCAAATACCTTAAATTCCAAAATTTGCCTCCTGATGGGTGCTTATTCACTACTCTTTGTCTCACTGGCACCCGTGCCAAGTTTTTGTGGCCTGTCCGTGGTGTGACTGTTTGGCACAGCCTATCAAAACTGTGACGATGGATGCTTCCTTGGTAAGCATGTGCTGGACAACTCCTCTCTCTCTCCTGGACACCACACACCTACTTTCCTTTCCTTCTCTCCCCAGGTAGACAACAAGACACAGACCTCACAGATATGACATCTGGCTCCCGTGCACCCAAACCTCGTTGATAGCTCTCACCTTTAACCCTTCTGTTATTTCTGCCAGAGAGTGTGCTTATCCTCCAACAAACTGAAAAAATGGGACAGGTGGGAGATCTTGAAAGGGTGACCCTCAGTGGTGAGACGTTTGAAACAAGAGTATGGTAGGAAAGATGTACAGGAGCGAGTGATGTTCCAAAAAGCAAAGACTCCACAGCAGCAGAAAGAGCCAAGGGATACAGAATCACATCAGATCTGTGTGACCTGTCTTCATGACAGTAAGAAAGGGAGAAACAAGACTAGAAATATATTTTACCTTTTTTTAGATGACTCTTTTATTCCCGCCTGCAGTTATTTCCCTTAGATCTGGACACAACCACAGATGTTATTCCTTGTACTAGTCTCAGGGGGTAGCTGCTGGGAAACTCTGCTCTTCCAAACAGTAGGCAGAATGGCTGTGTGACATGATTTAAGCTTTGTGCCTGAGCTCTCTTCCAATGAGTGAAATGCACACAGCTGAGGCGTGTGGATGACCGTGCAGCACCAGCAGCACAATGTTTTATCAGTAAGATGAAAAAACCCAGATATTAGATACCCTGTTTTCTTATTTCCTCATGTAACGCATCCCCCAGCTGGAAGACTCCAGCATCAGCAAGCTCTCTGTGTTAGTGGCAGCCATTCCTGAATGTCTGATTAGCTTTCCTGTTAATCTCTACTGCCCAGAACAGATTGGTCAGTAGTGAAGGTCTTTAAAACATTAACAATGGTGATGTTCATCTTTGCTTCCAGCTCTGTTTTCTCCCTCTAGTCCAATGTTGAAAGCAGAGATCTGGAGCTAGATTTTCCCTCTGAAAGCAGAAGGCTTTTTCGGGTTTCTCTGCCCCAGGAGTAGGTTGCCACTTGAAGACAATGTTCTCTTTTCTGAGGTTTGGAGACAGAGGACAAGACACGGTGGTTGGTCCTGGGAGACCTGTCTGAAGTGGTGCCCAGTGCAGGTGCCTATCTGGGTTCCAGTGTCTGACTGTGCTTCAGGTGCCTAACCTCTGGCAGGTGGCTCTTAGCCTCTGAGTCCTGTTTAAAGATGCAATTCAAAGGCCTGTTTTTAACTTACTGCTTAGATTAATTTAGGTGGTTTCATTGTCTATTGACGTTCAGTCTGAAAACAAGGCTAATTGTTGTCTGACTAACAGTTGTTTCCAATTGTGGTCTCTATACTACATTAGCTATGTTTGGATAAATAGACCACATTGTTCAAAACCCAGAAATCTTTCCTACTGTTTCTTAAACAATTTAGGATATTTGAAATGTCTCAATTTAAAAAAAGAAAGCACCAAACAAAGGGACCTGCTAATAGACATCACTGTTGCTGACGCTTCTCAGTTTTGCTGCCACCAAGGATTCACTTTTTTGGAACTTCACTCAAAGAAACGAGACAAATGTTTCATTGACACAGCTCATGATTTATATTTGGTGCCATGGGCTTCCTTTCATTTCTCTATAGGCCTTTAAAACTCTTCAAAGAGAACTGCAGCTATAAGCAGATGCTATTCCCTGATCCTAGCAGAGGATCATTCCTCAGCTGTAGAGTCCTACAGGGAAGTTTGATAAAGCAGACTGTTAATATCAATTCTGCAGGTCACATCCTCTGTCTTGCTTTTAGTCTTTTATAAAATCTCACTTCCAAGTCATAGATTATTATTGTCATCAATTTTCCCCTGACTTTCTGAAGCAGTCAAGTTCAGCTCATTAACTGTGAGGGAAAGAGGCCTATTGGAATAGCAGTTCAATCTTCCAAAGACCTCAGCTGCCCTCTGAAATATCTCCAATCCACTAACTAGATAAGGAGGACCTGCAACCCTAAACATCTGTCCTGGTGTATCCCTGAGGCACTGCAGCCTGTGGATAAAGCCAAGCTGGAGTAGGAGCAAGGGGAGGAGTTAATTGCAATGTTAAACCCTAGAACCTGGCCCAAAGGGACCGGGGCTGGAGACTGGAATGGAAATACCTTTAAACTGCTGTAACCCATGACTTGAGTTGCATCTTATAAGAATTACTAGAGCAGGAACCACCTGAACCAGTGGGGGACAAGCCTCACAAGAAGCAGTGCAAGTGCAGCGGTGACCCGCCCTCAGCTGGCTTTGGTGTCCAGTCACTCTGGGCAACACACCAGCTCTCCTGTCCCAAGTGACCACCAGAACAGATGGAGCCCAGAGTCATGGACTGAACAAACTCAGTGGGAATTTTGTGGACACCTGTGGATATTTGTGGACATCTTACAGGGGTGGTCCAAATACCGAGGGAATTATATCTGTGTATTGTATCAAAGGATGGGCAGGGGGGTGTTGGTTCATGAGGATGTATTGGACAGTGTGGTACCTAAGCATGACTGAAATGGTATGGAACAAGGGGTGGAGAATGTGTTGGTTTTGGCTGGGATAGAGTTAATTTTCTTCATAGTAGCTAGAATGAGGCTATGTTTTGGATTTGTGTTGAAAGCAGTGTTGATAATACAGAGATGTTTCCATTATTGCTGAGCAGTGCTTACACAGCACCAAGACATTTTCTGCTTCTCATCCTACCCCACCAGCGAGTAGGCAGGGGCTGCACGAGAAGCTGGGAGGGGACACAGCTGGGACAGTTGACCCCAACTGTTCAAGGGGATATTCCATACCATGTGATGTCATGCTCAACATGTAAAGCTGGGGGAAGAAAAAGGAAGAGGGACACGTTCGGAGTTATGGTGTTTTTCTTCTGTAGTAACTGTTACGTGTGACGGTGCCCTGCTTTCCTGGCCGTGTCTGAACACCTGCCTGCCAATGGGAAATAGCGAATCAATTCCTTGCNGGTGTTTTTCTTCTGTAGTAACTGTTACGTGTGACGGTGCCCTGCTTTCCTGGCCGTGTCTGAACACCTGCCTGCCAATGGGAAATAGCGAATCAATTCCTTGCTTTGCTTTCCTTGCATGCACAGGCTTTGTTTAACCTGTTAAACTGTTTTTGTCTCAGCCCATGAGTTTTCTCACTTTTACTCTTCTGATTCTCTCCCACATCCCACTGGGGGCGGGGAGTGAGAGAACGGCTGTGTGGGGTTAACCATGACAACATCTCAGCTGCTTAAGGGTAGGCCTACACTAGTACCCTGGTTCTAATCAGAAGTGTGTTTTAAAGGCAAATGTCTCTATCATGCCTACTTGCCGTGCTTTGGTTCATGAGCTGTGTCAGTGCACATGAGCTGGATTTTGCTCGGCTTATACCAAGCTGGAAGACATTCTCCAGCAGCGCACATAATGTGAACCAGTTGCTGATAGTTTTTTGATCCATGGGACTGAAGTACAGCCAAACTGAAATAACCTCCCCCGAGTAATGTGTAGCGTTGACAGCAGACCCTCTTGCACCAAGTGCTTTGCTTTACAGATGTGCTTGTGTTGTGTTCCACTATCTGCTAGTACAGTTTAAGAGTATGGGGAGGACACCCAGGAGAGTGTGCCAAGAAGGTGTCAGAACCAGCAGCTGGGTATATGATTCAATAGACACCTAAGGTTGACTTCATCTTGAAGGCCAAATATGCCCGCAGGATGCTTGGCCACTAGGCAGAGGTCCATGTCCCCTTTTCACTATGTGAAGACACCAAGCTATGCAATACCCTGCTCTTTGTCCTTTGGGTGCTCAAGGGGAGGGAGCTTGTGTGCTACCAACAGTTCTTCTGAGGCACTTGACTCAGGTAGTAGGGGGTGGCTTGCCTCCATTGAGCTCCAGAAGGAGGATTGACTTTACAAATCTTTGCCCTTTGTAGTGCATTATTTTATTGAAAAAAAAATGAAAACTTACCCTACCTTTCTCTGCTTCCATCTTTTTTTAGGGAAATATCTTTTCTGGAAAGTCTCTCCAAAATCCTTTATATCTGGGGAGAATTAACAGAGTGTCTTCTTCCCTCTGAGTCAGTGACATTTCCTTAAGACCTTTCCTAGAGGAATCAACACATGATGGTAGGGTATGGTACTTCAGGTGAACACTGAAAGACTTTGTTGAGGTGTTATAACTCTAGGGGAAAATGACTCTGTCATTTAAGCAAAAAGAAGTAATAAACCTTATGACAAATTCAAGAAAGGTGGATTTTAAAGCTCTGGGTGGAATTGCTTATATGCATTTGGGGAAAAGGAAAAATTAAGCACAGACTTATGTTAATTGATTAGTATGTGAATTCCAAACAATTTACAGAAAGGCAGAACCCTTTGAGCAAGGCTGAAGCTGAAACTGGGAAATATTTCGTCAACAGTAAATTGGAAAAATACTTTGGCAATTTGTTCTTTGAGAGTTGGATTTCCTTGAACAGGAATCTCTGGACACCAGGAATCCCTGGGCCCCAGGAATCCCCTCACATTGCCTCTACTGTCTCCCTTGTGAAAGGGCAACATACATACTAGAAGACAGAAGTAATAGGAAAAAACACTGGGAGGTGAAGACACTGCCCAAACATTTGTTTTGAAACACATTACAGTTTAGTCTATTTCATTTAAATCTCAGAAGCTACTACTCCCACAAAAAATAAACAAAAATAAATTGACTTTGGCTAAAGGCCACCACAGATCTGGGTGTTTGACCAAGTGGTTTTCACCTAAACATGTCAGACCAATCTCTGGCTTGGGAGCAAGCTTTGAGTTTCTTAAAGACCAGCTTGTTCAACTGCTTCATGTTTTGCCATGCTGATGATTTTCATATTTCAAGAACAGACACCAGGGGAAATGGTGAGCCTGCTAGTTCAGTAACAGATAAGGGCATATTGTCATCATGGTAACTTTTGTGACCTCCATTTCCTACCTAGAAGGCTATGCAGTGCCACTCTGTGATGTGTTTTAAATTTCTGCAGAATGTCTCTAAAACATATCTTTCCTATTTATGAAAATATCATCTAAATGTTCTGTGCTTTCCAGATTAATCTCTCTCTTTTTCATGAATAAAGGCAGAGGAGTCAAAAAACACTCTCAGAAAGCAGCCAGGATTTCAAAAGATATCTGAGACATTTCAGTCCACCTTCTGACAATATGCTGACTACAGGCAGAGGTGAAGAAAGGAGCTACTTTGAGGAGTGTGGTATACATACTGGAGGTTTAGGCTGGATATTAGAAAAAATTTCTTCACTGAAAGAGTGATCGGGCATTGGAACAGGCTGCCCAGGGAAGTGGTGGAGTCACCATCCCTGAAGAGGTTCAAGAAACTTGTCGATGTGGTCCTTAGGGACATGGGTTAGTGGGTTAGGTGGTGTGGGCTGGCGGTCGGACTTGATGATCCTTGAGGTCTTTTCTAACCTTAATGATTCTACGATTCTATGATTCTATAAGTAGATGACGTCAGTTGCTCTTGCTTTGTCCACTGATGCCGTAACTCCATCACAAAAGGCCACCAGGTTTGTCAGGCAGGATTTGCCCTTTGTGAAGCCATGCAGTCACCTCTTCTTCAATTTCCATTTGCCTTAGGAGGATCAGGAAGATCTGCTCCATGATCTTGCCAGGCACAGAGGTGAGACTGACCGGCCTGTATTTCCCTGGGTCTTCTTTTTTACCCTTGGCAACCCTTTTTAATGGCTTGGCAACTTCATCCACCAGTTCTGTCAGGACCCACAGATGCATCTCATCACTTCCCTTGGACTTGTGCACCTTCAGTTTCTTTAGCTCATGCAATACCCTTGTTTAGATCCAGACTAGCTTCATTTTCAATCCACCTGTTGAATAAAATTAACTCCTAAGAGTGCATCCAGACTAGGAATGCAAAGGAGCAGTGATTAGTAAAGACAATGCAAGGCTGTGGAGAGATCACAGATCCAAACACCTTTCAGAATATTTTAGACTGAGAAATGCATTTCTACTCTGCTGGTGATATCTCAAAGATCCAAGAGGACATCCCGAATAAAGAGAAAACTAATGTAATTTTCAAATGCTGCTGTTGTTTTATGAATGATCTCTGGTCCCTAAGGATATTAGAAAAATTGTGAGAAAAGTGTCATCAGGTAACAGATAGCCCAAGATCTCCAGTGTTAGTATGCTAGCAGTGATGTTCTGGTCATCACTATTCCAGGACTTTCACCCAGCAATGCAGTTTTTCAGTTTGGATATAAATCTAGAAAGACTGAGCAGGGAGAGTGGCTAGCAATAAGTGTCATGGGGGCTCTGAACAGAAATTCACGCTCTGTTCCACACTTATGAGACAATCACTTATACCTCAAAAGCAGTGGAAAGAAGGAAGCAAACTGCACCTGGCTGACCTGTGGGAATTTAGCCTGAAAAGATGTTTCACTGTGTGAGGCTGAGGTCATGCCATGTACAAATAAATGTGCAGCAACTACAGACGGCAGCGGGTTTCACGCAGATGAAATCAGTGTTCTTGGAACCACTAAAAACGTTGCATCTTCCCATTCAAACAGAGGCACAAAGGACACATCAAAGAAAAACCACCATGGTCAGACCTCTTGAAAAGACAGTGTTGTCATTTACTTAAAAAATCGGAGCTTAAGAGCAGAACCCTACCAGTTCCTTGGCCTCAGAAGGACAATTTAACTTCCATCAGATTCACTTGTGTGGTGAAGGGAGGTGCAAAGGTAGATTCATAGAGCAATAAGACTCATCACATCTAAGAAGATGCAATCCATGAAGGGCCATTAAGAACAAAGCTGCTGCCTCTGGTTCAGAAAATCTCTAAAAAGTCTGTCATCAAAAGCTGGGAGAGGGAAAAAGACACCTTGATTTTAATTCACCCTGTGAATCTGGTGTTGTCAACATCAGGGACTGGATGGAACTAGATGGACCTTTCTGTTTGACCAAATACTGACAAATGCTCCTGGGTCCTCAGGAAAATGTCCATATGGGGGCTGAATATCACTTCATTCACCTGATCAGTTTCCTCTCAATGCGATGTAATGGACTGCACTGAGATGTGCTGTTTGGGGCTAAAATCTGGATTTTATTGTCATTGGCAGAATATCATTTTAATAACATTTCACCTCAGGTGAAAAGATGCTTACCTGTTTGGAGCATTGCATCAACCATCTGGTTTTGATTTCAGTATTCTGAAAATGTTGTGAAGCAACTGTTTTTTCTTGGCAAGTTGACTTGGTCAACTTGAACAAATTACTGGAACACTGAGGGTTGAACCTTGCTAAACATCAGAAGAATGTGCGGAGACACTTACGGACTCAACCCTGCTCTTGACAGTCTGAGTCTCCCAATACAGTACACTTGGGAAAGGGAAGGAGGGATATCAAACACTTCAGTATAGATCACATTTTGCCAGTTTATTTATTGCACTTCGCTGTCTGAAATTCTCAATTTTTTAAATAACCTCTCCTGCTAATGCTAGTTCTGTATCATTCAGTGCTATGGAAATTGTGTATCCTTTTCCAAAAAAAAAATTGAAAACCTCCTCCCAGTTTCCAAGTTTGCTGCAGGCAGTTAGGTCAGCTCTAGCAGGACAGAGTATGTATGTCTGCATATTGCTAAAGGTGTTTCTCAGTGATGTGTGAATGTATTCTCGTGCACTCCGTAGTTTGGATAACAGCTCCGTTCCCATGCAGCTGGCTGTGGAACAGTATGCTGGGGTTGCGCTCCCACAGGGAGATCTATAAGGCTGGAGTGTCTGCAGCTCCTCAGCAGCCATGGCTGGCCCTTTCAAAAGAATATAATATAGTGGAAATTTCCTCCTTTCATCCCCCCTTTTTACGCACCCCCAAGAACCTAGGTGGTATGTCAATGGCCCAAAGCAAATCTTATGTTTCTTGTGCAGATTTTATCCAGGGAGACACAGCAGGGAGCAGAGTATCAGACATGAGTCTTTAAATTATGGATTTTCTTTAAGGAAATAAAATTATCCTCAAGGCTCTCGAAGTTGCTAGTCAGGTTTTTCATTTGTAAGAAATCTTTCCATCATTAGACCAAACGAAGGAGATGGGTAAAAACCACAACCACTGTTGCTGGTTCTGTGCTGAAGAACAGAAACTAACCTCTCCGCAAAGAAAACACATCACAAATATGCCTTTGAGTCTTTTGACTAAATTGAAAGCACTTCAACCTATTTGCAAAGCAGGAGATTCCTCTCGTTGTTTATCTGTGGTATGCCTCCCTGGTGCATTCTGTCTAAGCATGAATACGTCTGTTCAGTTCGTCTCTAGCCTATATCCACGGCAGTCCCAGTGGAGCAGCTGGAGGAACTATTATAAGCAGCCAAGTCTGGAACTGTTTGGATTTATTGTCTTTTCTGGGCATATGGATGTTGGTGTCCAATAGATGGATTACGGCTGATTTCTTAAATTTGCTCCGGGTTGTGCAAACTCTTGGAGGATTCAGCTGGAGCTGCTGTTTGCTTGCCTGCTCCCTTCAGCCGTCCTTGATTTCTCATCCCCCCAGTCCTTGGGTCCTGTTCATCTCAGCTAAGTGCAGGACCTGCTGTGGGCAGCTGAGATGCTTTGAGAAGGAGAGGAAATGGCATGGCTGTGGAGGAGTGCCCTGAGCACACCACGTCCTCCTGGGTGGCAATTTCAGCATCCCAGCAGTGAGGCACAGAGATCTGGTGTGAGACTATGGGCACAGTGGATCATGGGATCCGCAGCAGATCACGACACTCAGGTCTTCCTCTGTGCCTTTTGCCACTTAGTGGAGCTAGTGTAAGAACACAACTTAACACCTGCTCTGAAGGAGTCCTGAACATTAGGAATCCATGATTTAAAATTTAAAATACCTGTCATTTGTATACAAATACAAGTAAAATATTGTACACCTGTACTGGGTGAATTACACACACTCTGGGAGCCCTAGCTGTCTTCACATCATGTTCATTATGTGTCAGGGCTTGCTAAAGTTAAAACTTGATTTTGCTTTTAAACTCCTGTCCTTGAATCTCCAAATCTCTTGCACCTGATACATTTTCTGTTAATATTCTAGACAATAAAAGTTTACAGGACTGAACATCTGTAAACTAAAGGAACCAGGTATGGAAAGCTTAAATTAAAATGAACTTCAAATTGTGCAAAACACAGTTTAATTCATGCTTTGTTATCTGAACAGTATATACAATAGAACGGGGGCAGAAACAAAAGCATGTGACTTATTACAAACATTGACTAGTTCTCGTGAATTATCCAAGTGAGACGCAGAGGTATTGAGCAGACTAATTCAAGAGCAGCTCATAAACCAAAAATATGGCAAAATAAAATGAACACTTGTATAAAGTGATCTGTTCAGTTTGCCTCAGCAAGATGCAAAATGAACATTAAAAAAGTTTAAAAAAATCAAAGACAGCAAATCAAAAGTACATACAAAGCCATTCAAACATGATTTTTAGTTACTGCTGCACAGATTCCTTTCTAGTACATGTCCCACATAGATTTTGAAAGCAGTCAGGGTTCTCCTTTTGGGACTGGAACTATTCATCTAGACAAAGGTATACAAGTGTGTGCTGGGTGGTGGCACACAGTGGGTCCACTGCATTCCCAGTTTGTTCAGTGGTGCACAGACAGTGCTGTAGTCCTGTGTTCATGACCCACAAATGAGGCATTACTCTACAGAAGAACTCTGGGGGTATCCAGGGTTTCTGGACATCTGAAATCTCAGACAGATATTCAGGTTCTGCTTAGGGGGAAGAAAAAAAAAATATTCCAGGGAAAAAAAGAGAACCTACTGAAGGAAGCTTTGTCCTGCTGAGGGTCCATTCTACCTCACTGGTTATGTGGGACTCTGCGGCAGAAAAGCATTTGCAGTGGCAGATCTGATGGCTTTTAGCTGTTGAAGGCTCCTGTGCAAGCACAGTGCATTTCCCATTGCCATGTGTCATGGTGCTGGGCTCTGTACTAGCACAGGCACTGTCCATGCCTAGCTCAGGAGGGAAGCAAGGCTCAGATCTCACCAAGGGTTATATGCTCCCATGGACATAGACCCTACTGTCCCCAAGGGACAAACAACCTGTGGGTGTGTGAGACTATCCGGAGCACCCATGTCCTTTAGTGTTTATGACCACACTTGTGCAATGATACATGCTTGTTTACTGTTCCTCACGTGCAATGACATGAGTTTGTTCGGTGTTCCTGACATTCATGAGGCACAACTCATTATCCTGAAAAACCAGTATGGGCTGGCCAATTCTTTGTGATTATTTCTGTTCCATGATCTCATCAGAGCTGTGGGGTTTGAACAGCTCTACGTGCAATTGTATCCCAGCATAACAAGAAGGAATGGCTGGGGTTTTTTTTTTTGCAAAAATAGAAATGTATGATTACATTTAATGTGAACACATAGGAATATATTCACAGATGTCCACCCTAGTCATCAGAGGAGATGCTCCTGCAGATAGACTTCACCTACCTTCTTTATCTTCTGTGGGGGCAGTCCAGGAATGTTATCTAGACCGAAATAATGTTTCATGATTATTCCTTCTGTAGGCCATATGGGAGAGTTAGGACCTGGGCTGATTTGAGACGGGTGTT
This sequence comes from Syrrhaptes paradoxus, assembly GCA_013400615.1. Taxonomy (NCBI): domain Eukaryota; kingdom Metazoa; phylum Chordata; class Aves; order Pterocliformes; family Pteroclidae; genus Syrrhaptes; species Syrrhaptes paradoxus. The sequence goes on from VZTO01027620.1 coordinate 94,118, forward strand.
AGAATATTAATTACTGGCACCAAAATCCTGCCAGCTGTTACTGTTTGTTCCAAGTTTCAGCAGCAAAAAGTTCACAGGATCAACTGATTTCAATTCATTTAAAATTTTGGCCACTTTTAGAAAAGGAAGTAGAAACTACAGGTTGTCCAGTTTGGGATATTGTTTGTCTAATGAAAAAAAAAAAAAAAAAAAGCAATGGTGGGTTTACAGTGGGGAATATTCAAATCCAACTTCTGTCCTTGAAATCCAGAATTTCCATCTGGAAACTATATCTTTTAACTCCTAAGAATGTCCTTTCATAGTCTGGCCTTGAAGTGATGTGCACTGTGTGCTGTGCGCTGCTTACAGAGATACCAACGTAATAAAACCCAGCAGGGTGACTTCAAACATACTTGTGATGCCACTGGAACTTATAACTCATCTTTGTGGGTTATTCTTAAATGGGCTTTTAAAGATAATCGACAAGGTGTTTTACAAAGCTACACACCAAAATAATCCCATTCAGGGACACGTGTACAGAATATATAGAGGTCAGCACGCACGCCATCACAGCAAATCACTGCAGTAGCAGTAGCAGCAGCAATAGGTTGGCACTCGGCAGCTAACAGGAAAGTAAAATAAGTCGGGAATTTGGTCCAGAATGCAAACACAGAAAGAATTTCACATACTGTGCCATCAGCATGTAAGTTTCCAGCAGCTCTTCCAACCCCATACTATCCTTCCTCTCTGCTCTTTGTCAGCCCCCATCCCTCTTTCTGCGCTGATGTTCAGAGGGAACTTTGCCATTTCATTTGACCATACCATTCATTAAAAAATTAAAAAAAAATGAATAGAAAGAAGATATTAAAAATCAACGGGAATAAATCCCATATGCCTCGTTGCCTAGTAGAGTACAAAATGTACTCCTGTACGTACAGTACAACACTGCATTAAACCAGAAGGAAAACTCTTGTATAACCTTGGTGTAACAAAACTATCTGTATATTAAAAACAAGCCCGTATTTATTAAGACCCCCAAATCCCAACATCCATTTAAAAACTGGGCCTCTTTCAAAGTCTCTGAGTCATCGTGAAGAACATGATTCATTCAGTAACCCCAGCTCACCACAGCTCTCTTAGGAGTAAGAACAGATTCAGTTTTAAGCTTCCTCTGGCAATTTGAAAACCAGTATCTGGCTACCAGTCTCTGTTTCTAATCTGAAAGAGAATTGCACCCTATTGCTCGTTCTGCATTCTTATCCTAAAAATGAAATGCGCTCTTTCTTCTGAGTAATTTGGAGTTTAATCTGTTTAAATGCCTTTTAAGGAGCCATGAAATTCTATTTTCCACGTCAGACATAGTTATTTTGAGGACTTGCCTTTCCAGGAGAGGGAATTTCACAAATATTCATCCTCTCACAGAGCTAGGAACTGGTGCTGTCCAGCTGTGATCTCCTGGCCCCAGCCTGAAAACACGCTGTTATATAAAACCTCTGTTAACCAGAGACTGCGTCATGGAACACGGTTGTTCCAGGAATCCTCACCAAACGCAGGCGTCTAATGAATTTCTTTTTTGTTAGCATTAGGGCCACACTATTGATTAACCTCTTGTGTCTGTTCGGAAGGAGCAAACAAAGCAGAAGTGCCTGGACGCGGTATTTCGGTCTGTGCTTCACTGCGTATATGGAAATGTTTTCAAGCCAGTATTACAGTGAGGATTTGTGCCTTTCCAGTTTAAGCAGAGATTTCGGATGACTGCTCAGGAAGCCTGTCCACCACTCAGCTGTTTACATTTCTTTATTCTGACACTGAGTGGCAGAACTCCATACCTTTTTCATTCAATAGCACACGCTGGGATTTGCATCCTGTTTTGTTATCACTTTCCTTTTCATGATGGACTCTATGATGCTCTTAAAAAAATGCGTCAAGTACCCTTGATATGCACCCAAAGGAAGCACGTGACTTGTTCCCCAAACCATCATTTGTCACAAAGACAACTCCAAACCCCTCCTACTTTTCTTGTGGGAACTTTCCAGACAGTTTCCACTTTTAAAAGTGAAATATAATTACAAATCGTCCAGACACTTTACTGAAATAATTCATTTCACACAGGTTATTAACTAATGACTTGCAGGCTCTACAAATAAAAGCTGAATTTGTTGAGTTTTATATTCAAAGCTGACAGTTTGATTCACAATGAATTTGTTTGCTTTCCCTACATGTAATTTTGAGTTTGGGGTTTGTTTGGTTTGTACAAGGAGATGCAAGCATTCCTCTTTTTGCTCAGTTTATTTGATTATTGTGGCCCTCCTGAATTATGCTGAATTATTTAGAACCTGATCTTGCTTTGTTTATGAAAATAAATTCTTGACATATTATACCATGCACCTGGTTTTACTTTTTTTTTTTTTTTTAGGTGTTTCAATAGCAACAGCAATAGTTTACAATTTGTGGTCTGAATGCCAGCACTGTTTCTAGCTTGTGCTTGGGAGGCTTACATTTTCTGAGCAGGAGTCTGCCCCTTTACGAAAAATTTTTAGGACCTAAAATTAAAAAATAATATTGTCATCACTCTTCTACAATAAATCACATTAATTAGTTCCCATGTTTTCATTGTGGAACTAAGTAGTGAATTAAGTGTGTTTATTTGTGTGTTGATGGGGCTATTCATTGTAATAATGGTGCTGTCAGTAGTTATGTCTTAAGAGAAAACCATCACTGGAATACTCGTAGAAAAATGAACAGCAGTACACAGAGAAGATGAAATTCAATAAGTCAGGTTAATTTTCAAAGTATCAAATGCTCATCCTATTGCAAGAAAGCCTGAACAGGGAATTGATTTCAGAAGCATCTTAGAAATGAGACTTCCCTAAAGAATTACTTGTTTGAAATTAAATACTTTTCTAATAAATTAGAACTGAAAAGGAAAAACAAAAGACCTTAAATCTTCCTGGTATATGTCTCAGAGAAGTCTGTTGTCTGAATCACCACTGTTTTAATTGTTTCTCTGTTCCTTCCATAAATGCTCAGTTCTTCATTAAGTTGGTAAATTGATTTGGAGCACTTGTGAAATGAAAGAATCACAAGGGCCGACAGCAAAATTTAAAGCAATAGGTAAGCTATTTAAAATGTTTTAACTTTTTGGCTTATCCCACCTAGTTTCAATGAGCAATCTTAGAACAAGGCCACTTTTACTGAGGGTCAGTCCACCTTGACCTCCTTTGGAGATGTGAAAATCGCTATCAAGGAGACATAAAATTATATTTATGTACACACGCAGGCACATTTACATATATTTAAGCCAAAAAAAATCAGGCATCTTTAAAGACAATATTCTCTAAGTTATAACTTGACATTTCAAAGCAAAAGATAGCAAGAATTGATGTGATTCTGTAGAAGTCTTTCGTTTCTGTGGAATTAGGTTGTCATTCGATATTTTCTTGAAGGCTGCTGGAGTCTACATGTAATACAGCTGATGGATGTTCTCACAGGGCTGGCTGCTACTTGATAAGATTTATCACATCACCTAGGATGAGTGTAATGATAAAAACTATAACTTACTGGTACAACTAAAGGGAAATCTCTGTGTGGTGGTGAAATATGTCATTATCAAATGACTGCTCCAAAATACTCAAGGATGAACCACCTTGATACACGGGTATCTGCAGGAAGTATATATTGCTACTTTGTCACTACCTAAAGGATGAGAAATTTGATCTTGAGAAATGAGTCAATGGTGCTGCTGCTCGTCTTGAAAAAATATAACTTCGCTATCCTGGAAGACCACGTTGTGCAGCAGTGGCAATCACTCTGGCTCTGGCTGAGGTGCATCCATCTACTCAGTGATGGCACAATCACCATGCTTTATGAAATCCGCAGGATTGCCTGTACAAAGCCATTTCAACACAGTAACTAACTGATAATCTGTAAGCATCAAAATAACAGTTCTAAAAGACTTCACTGTCTGAAATCATAAGGGTTTATTGTTTTTTAAAGCAGCTCAGTAAGGTCCAACCTTAGGCTCATGGCTGAGGATCCTCTTAAGGGACAGTCAAAGTGAGGAAACCTGATGGGAAGCAAAGGTTTGACTGAAGCTAAGGTTTGACTGAAATGAGAATTTGTTACTCATGGATGTCACCCTCTGTGTTGTGGGAAACAACTTCATGCTAGTCTGAAAGCCAAAACAGCTGCTTGTTTGAATTCCTTGCAGGCTAGGGCACCCCAGGACTGGCTCTCTGACAGTCCTCAGGATGGGATCCAAGAGTAAGGGTGAGTGAGTCCTTAAGCACCCAGTCTGAGATGTCCTCACCTGAAGGGTTTGGCTCCGTCTCCTCCACCTGTGTCCCTCTCCCTTACTAGGAATGACAGCAGCCAGCCGCAGTGACCCTGATGCCCTCCTAGAGGGATGCAAGGACTGGTGGGGTCGGTGGCCTGACTGCCAGGTACTCCGGTGGCAGGAAGCCATCTCTTCCATGCTTGCTTTCAGGAAGCTCAGGGTATGTTTGGGTGTGCTCTCTTTGAGGCCGTGAGGATGAAAAAAGATCTCTTGAGCTGTGCCAGTGATAATGCACTGACCTCATCATGGGCAATGGTAAAAATCCCACTGAATTTCCAGAAACTAGGATTTCACTAGAAATTCCTAGAAAAAAATGTACTGGACATCCATTTCCAGACAGTTCAGAGACATGAGTATTTCAACAAACAGAAAGTTTTCATGTTAGCATTCCATTCACTACTTTGGGGCCCCCATTCATTTCTGTGTGAGCCACTCGTGCCACTTTAGACTAGAAACCTGGACGTTTCAGGATGTCCTTACCCACCTACATGGAAATCACTGGATATTTCTGGAGGCTGGTTTTCTCTAATTTTTTTACGGTGGCATGAATATTATCTCAGATTAACGGAGTCCATGTAAAACATTGCTTCACGGCATATATGTAAGGTTTTGGCGAGGAGAAACATGAGAAATAAATACAGACGGGTTTCTTGATACTGAGGCTGTAGGATCCTCCCGTACTAGACACCAAATGATGCTCACAGATGACTCCACTCATTTCCTACTGTCTTTAATAAATAATTTCAGAACATATGCTGTAAATTGTGTCCAAGTTTCACTACTACTAAGAAATATTTGGATGCCCATATTTTTTTTTATTTTTGCATATTTTTAAAGATGACGTAATTTTTTCTTTGTTTCCGCTATATAGCTGTGAAAATGAAACTAAGCAAGCTTAGAACCTGCTGCCTGCTCTCCTGTCTGACAGCTGCTTTTAGATATAAGCAGGCATTCATTCTTGTCTGCCAGGGGTGTCAGCTTCTAGCTGCTCTTCCAGCAGCAGCTCTGAATAACCGCCTCCTGATCCTGTTTGTGTGGTGCTAACTGTCCTCACCGTGAGCTGATTCAGTGGCCCTGCGTGCTTCCCTCTCCCTCTTTCTCTCACACAGCTTTGAGAAAAACATTCACTTAGAGCACTGAAGAAAAGATGCAGATGGATGCTGTTTTCTACCTCCTTTCAAAAGCTGCTAATGAACCTATCTGGGTCTGTGTCTTCTCATTCAGTCTGCCACCCACCTCCTTGGGTCAGGCAGCGTGAGATGGGAACTACATGTCCTGTCCTGCAGACCTGCTGGTGTAACAGGACCTCTTGCTTGGGGCTGCTGAGTTGCATCTGTAATGGGAATGTTAAATAAGCCCGTGCACCTAATTTTCCCCAAATGAGAATGACTTGTTGTTTTCAAGCTCCTGCCCATTGACTTCCATGAGACCAGAGTACTCATCACCCTGAAAGCTACGCCTGTCAGCTGTAACAAAGGGGTACTTCTTGCTTTTTAAAAGTACCCGAGGTTACAGCTCATCAGCACAGCATCAAATAAAAGCGTATGCAGCGAGACAACACTGTGACAATCAGTTTCCTCCTAGTTTGTGAAGGAGCACTAATTAGAGAGGACTTTCAGACATCAGACTGGGAAGTGTTTGTTTTGTGAAACAAAGATCCTCAGGATCAGAGCTGAGTCATATCATCTCTGTGGCCCTGAAATTTGTTTTTCTTAATGGAAACAGCGTAATGCAGTTCAGAGCAGGAATCTTGTTGAGCTCCCTGCACCAGAGGCTGGCAAAGAGCAGACATGAGGAATTACATGAGCCACAGTGAAAGCTTGAAAGGATACCCTGGCTGTGCAAGTCTTAAAACTTCCCGTTCAAAATCTCCTCTTTGGAAGAACAGACCTTGCAGTAACGAATGAAAACACATTTAATCATAAATGTATAAGGGAGTTTTGCAAGGACCCAGGGAAACCTGAAGGGAAATCAGCTTAGGGAAACTATAGAGTAACTCCTCAATACAGTGCTATCGCCATGAGAGGGTCACGTCCTGGTGACACCATGACAAGCAGCTCTCCATGCCACTCCTACCTCCCTGGTGAAGTGAATGGAACTATTTACTGAGCAAAAAGCTGACTGGCACAAGAAATCTGGTGGAAGGAAGAAAATTTCATAGTAACAAGACTGAGAGGTCTATTTTCAGACATGTACGTGGCATGTGTGACCCTGGTGCTGTGAATTAGGTGTACACTTCACTCCTCCACGGTCGAAGAGTAATCCAAACATATTCATGACTCATTGCAGGCAAGAGCAAAGAAAAAAAATTGCAGATGAAGTTGATAATTATGAATCATCCAGTGACTTTAACACTCAGATATTTTAAAATATCCAGCCAGACTATTCATTTTTACTTAGCCTCAAAACTTCAGGGCTGGTGAAGCTGAGACACTTAAGCAATGAAAGGCAGTCTTCCAAAATAAGATTTGCAAAGAGAAAAATATTTTTCATAGCTGAGGACAAGAGTATTTTCCATTATCAGCAAGAGAGGCTTTGACACTTGCATATTTTCTACAGCAGGACATGTCATGCATTAAATGGACTTGCTGTGGAGGGGTACTTTTTCATCTAGCATTGTGTGTAGGAGCATTGATTTCCCTCTCTAAGCAGCCAGGTCTCTGTGCCTCAATGTTTGACTCTTCAAGGGATCATATGTTGCCCCATATGATTCAGATAGTAACTCCTCACCAGGCTGGGGGGGTCTGACATCTCATAGTTTAATGGATAAGGAAAAAATACTTCCTTATCCTGAATGTTCAGGTCTCTTGCTTTATCCTTGGTACACGAAAGTGTCCCAAAGAATCCCAGCTTACGTTCTTCATAGCTTACATCCTCCAGCTTTACATGCTCCTGTGCTCTGCTGGCATTGCGTCTATACTGTAACCATGAAGGAAAGCCTGCAGCGAAGCAGCAAGCATTTCTGCTGTTGCAAGAGTAGGATCTGATGACAGAAAGACCTTTCTGGAGAAGGCTTGAGGCTCCTGTGTCTGTCTGATGTCAGCCATGTAGTGAGGGAAGCCATATCAAGAGCCTTGGAGAAATCCAGATAGACAGCGTCCACTGCTCACCCCACATCAAGTGAGCAGGTTACTCTGTCACAGGAGGTGACCAGGTTTGTCAAGTAGGATTTGCCTTTGGTGAACCTGTGCTGGCTTTTCCCAATCATGTGCTTCATTTGACTTGTGATAGTCCCCAGGAGGATTCGTTCCATAAGTTTGCTATAAGTAGTATACGTGCAGAAAAGAAGGACAAAAGATTTAGGATCTTACTATTCAAAACCACTTAATCCCAAAATAGATGAAAATATTTTCCATCAGGACAAAATAATGGATCCAACCTAAATGGAGCTGATTCTTATCTTGCTGTATGCCAGCCAGGGAAGTGGCATGGATCTGGGGACACGCACTGTCCTAGCGGGTGCATGGGTGTGAGCTCAGGGGGAAGGAGTGAATGACCAAGGAGAAGACTGAACCTCCTCGCAGCGTGTGTCTAAATAGAGCAGTAGGAGCATCAGAGCTATGTTTGCCTGGAGGCACAGGGAGAGAAGAGCATTAAAATGCTCTGAATCGTACTCAAAGCAAGCCAACATCAGTGCACATGAAGAACTCTGAAGTGTTTCATTACTATGAAATGATTAAACAAAATAATTTGGATCAGATGCATTTAGAGCTCTTGTTCTATGAAAAGTTTAAATATTCAGACTTTTGGTCTCAGTTTGAAAAATGAAATATTGAAGTCATGCCTACCACCACTATTTTACCAGCAGAGCACAATAAAATTAAAGCATTCAACTTTTTTTCCACTTTTTCTTTCCCCTTTTTCCCTTGTTAACCTTTAGAAAAGTTAAAGTGTCAGAAGGAAAAACGAAGAAAAAATATGAAAGATTATTGTGTCGGGGTGGGCAATGGGTGAAACTAATACACGACATTATTCATTCTATTTTATTTTATAGCAAAGAAAAGGTCATAAAAGGATAGGGAAAAAGCAGAAAAACTGGAAAAATCCAAAGAAAGGCTGCAAAGTAGGTCTTCACAGCTCGAGGGACCTATTTTTTGGTTAGCTTTTAAAACAAAAATTCTACCAGCTCAGATGTTATCCTCTGCTAAGATACTTGACTGAAAGACTCTCCCAAATTTTTAACAATGGCATCAATTCAAATAGACCGTGGAAGTCATTCGGGAGATCAGCGCAACAGGGTGGCTGCCATACAAAATTTAGGTGTCTGCTGAATAAATCCTTCTTCTTGGCCTAGGAAATCTTCCTCCCTGTAAGCCTGGGGTGTTCCACAAAATGCTTGCAAATGGCACTAGGTAAGAGCTTGTGTTACATGGGGCTGTTCTGCCCCGGAGATGATTTAACATGCTTCACTTCAGCTATTACTAGACTAGTATTTCCTGGGCATTAAAACATGCAGCATGCAGAGAACAGCGCTGTCAAGACATCTGTCGTCTTCATATCCCTGTAGGGTCTCTGTCAGGTGTAGCTTCACAACCCTATAGCAAAGCTTTCTGTTCCTTGTGGAATATTTCACAGCTATAGCACTCTTTTTTTTTAAAATCTATTTTTAACTGATCTCTCTCTCAGTTTTCTATCTTCTCGCTCTGTGAACTCCATGACCTGAATATTGTCAAAAGCCAGGATTTCCATCATGTTCTGTGTATTCATTCCAACTGATCTTAATAGTGTTGAATCTCTGTAGCACTTCCTACAGAACCAAACCCATTTTGCACGCCACATCCTGTATGGTTTTTATTCCAAGAGAAAGGCAAAGAGTGTAGCTAAAAATTTTATCAGAGTTGCCAGCTCTGAAACTGAAAAATGGGCATTCCTGTAAGCACTGAACAAGACTTGAGCAGCACAGAAAAATGGAGACTCTCTGAAGCTAATTACGTTGCATAATGACATTCCATCAGGTTTGGGTATTTTTTTCCCTTCCTTCTATTTGACTTTTTAATATAAATATTAAATATAATATTTCCCTTAGTAGTACAGTGCAGCTGCAAAAGCTACTTCTTGTCTCACGTAATACTAATAGAGTAAGAAAATTTAAGGCTTACAGCCAGGAATAAAATATATTTAAAATATATATGGTATAATAGGCATATATATTAGACAACAACAAACAAGGGAGGGATTTTTGAAAAGATAGAGATTTTTATTGTAACACTTTCATACATCCTGTTGTCTGCACCATAAAGCATTAACAGAATAAATAGTTCTATCTGCTCAATACAGAGCAGACAATACGAACAACCAGAAATTGTAGTGCATTAATTACAGTCTGTGGTTTCGTTTCTACCACAGTGTTTGTACCTGGCTTCCAACTTGATTTAAAATAAATGTAGGGACCTTCTATATACTCATAGACTGCTGCTTTGGATCCTTCTGTGTTTTACCTTCAACTGAACCAACAGCAGAGAGTTCCCTGGGGATAGATAACTCCCTATGTTTACTGTTTTTATCCTGCAGCTTTTCCGTTGTATATCTTCCCTTAAAAAGTACTCTGGATTTCAAGATACAGATGTATGACTTACTCCCTATCCAGCTTAATAAATTGCTTTGCACACTTATAACCAAACTTTTAAAGACTGTCTTTGTCAATTTGCTAGAGATTGCTGAGCAGAATGATCAATTGCACAATTAAGTTTCTGCTTCACATGGTGTTACCTAATCTCAGCTCCTGATTATTCCAAGCCTGCAAGAAATTCTCACACGCTCTTCTGTTGCTCAATTTGGCCACTAAAACCAGAAAAAAAATCACATATAAAAAATTAACTAATGATGTTGCTGCTGAAAAAAAAAAAAGGAAAATATTACTTTGGAAAAAAAAAAAACCAAAAAAAAAATCACATATAAAAAATTAACTAATGATGTTGCTGCTGAAAAAAAAAAAAGGAAAATATTACTTTGGAAAAAAAAAAAACCAAAAAAAAAATCACATATAAAAAATTAACTAATGATGTTGCTGCTGAAAAAAAAAAAAAGGAAAAAAAAAAAAAGGACAACAATTGTCCAAAGTCCATGACCATCTGTCAAAAAAAGGAAGATATTACTTTGGAATGGGGACTTCCCACAGTACCAAAGGGATTTTTTTTTTGCCATGATTGAGATGAATACTATGAAGATAAGTATGGACTTAAGGGCCACATGAGAACTCTGAATCTCTTTATTTTATCTTATCTGGGTAATACCACAGTCAATGCAAGGAATGTTTCTTAACACCAGAATGGGCAGCAGTGAAAAAGCTGTGGCAATGGCATATATTTTAAAGTTTTTGCATTACTTGTAACAAATTTTGACTCCTTCTCGACCGTGACCATGACCAAAGCCATGACTATGACTTTTCCACTTTAAGAAATCAGGTGCAGAGAAACAGAATAACTAATTTAGCCCCATCTAAGCAAGCTGGTATCAAAGAGACGTAGGACAGGGGGGCAGAGATGTCCCTGGTCTCCCACATTACCCTCAGACACAGAGTGCATGGAGGGATCAGATACAGCAGACAAATTTGTGGGAAGATTAATGACTCTGCAAGCTGACTGGTGTTACAGCAAGGTCAAAAAAAAAAAAAAATAGATATGAAAAAAAAAAGTAGAAAAAAAAAAAAAAAAAAAAAAAAAAAAGAAAAAAAGGGCCATGGCTGTATTAAATTGGAAAGCAAGAAACTCCTCATAAAGCTGGGATTGCTTCTAGTTGACAGATAAAATATCCTTCCGAAATCCCCAGGGAAGCAAGCTGTTGTATCTTACTTTGTATGACATACTGACTCTACTGGCAGCAGAAACTGGGTCTGTCCTGGTGACCTGACTTGAACAAGAGTCTTGATGTGTTGGAGGGAATTCTGCAAGGAGACATGAGCCTGATACCTGATTAATTAATGCCTTCTGTAGTTTAATCAGGTAATTTTTGAAAGTGAATAGGTCAAGGAAGAGTAATCTGATAAGAGAAGAAAATAAATAAGATAAAGTGGCTAGAAGCTGCAGTGAGAGTAGATATCGTACCCTCATTTCTTATTTTGAAGCTTACTGAAAAGAATGGATGGTTCCCTAAGAGATATGATCGTCCTGTTCAAATAGAGAGAAAGGTCTCAAAATTCTTCCTTCTTCAGAGAAATCTTACAGTCACTGTTACGAAGGAGTAGTGCAGCAGCACACCTTCTGGTAAAACTGGATTTCATTGGAAAGTACTGTTTTGTCAGGAATGTCATAATATTTAAACTCTGGAAGTTCCAGGTCTGCCAGGAGCCAGGGCTTCTGGGATGTCAGGCAGCAGTTCAGTTAAACCAAACAGCAGGGAAACCGGACAGAGTGGTAGTCCCACCAAGGAGCTGCTGCATCTGCCAAGCACACATTAATTTAGAAATGCTCTCTGATGGCGTTTGCAAAACAGAATTTTTCATTAGTTCCAGGATTTTTTTATCTCTCTTCATTTGGTTAAGTCTAGTTAAATGTGAAGGAGGTTATTCCCTTCCAGATCAGTCTGTTTGTGACATCTGTTACACTCTCTGTGTGCTACTGCTGCATCTCTCTTTTCTCCTTAGTCTGTATATACTGCATTGTCGCTTTTGATATTTCAGAATTTAACTATCCCAGAATGAGGTGAAGGCACAAATCCCCATGAAGAGAAATCATGTTTTCAGGAATACAGACAGTGAAATAGAAAAAGTATGCAGGGCATGGGGATGTAAAAAGAAATACAGAGAAGGGGAAGAACTTCCTCATAATACGTGCTCCTATAGTCTTCCAGAAGAATTCTCACCTATCATCAGATATTAGGAAACATTAGGAAAATGGTTCATTTGCTTTTTATGATGTCATATCCACATTTTGAATGGAAGCCATTTTTCAACCCCAACTTTCAAGAGATTGGCATCATTTTCAAAGAATCTAGTTTAAATAACATAAACAAGTTTCCCCTGACTTTCCACTGTAAGGAATTAAATGTACAATATCTTATGGTTTTGGTTTGGCAAGTTTCCCAGTGCTTCACTAGAATGCATTTTATTTGAGCCATGGATTAAGAGGGGTGTAGTTGACAATGCTGTGCACATTTTATTGCAATGTATCTGTTGGAAACTAATCTGAAAATGTTTCAATTGTCATCAAGCAAATAAAACTTCTGTACCTAGATGAATTGGCCTTCAAATGTTTTCTATAACTTGAAATGATGCAGAGAGAATTTAATTTTTAAAACAGATTTGGGAGTCTGGCAAGTTTGCTTCCAAATATATCTTTACTTCATTAAAAGTACGTAAAATGTTTGACATAAATAGAAGCAAGGAAGAGCAAGAAGGGAGGAGTACAAAAAGAAGTATCAGTAAAGGAGAACTATAGAAGCTTTCATTTCATCTTCTCTCTGCTTCCTTTCTCTTCCCTACATACTTGGTACCCTTTGGCTATGAGGAAGCAGGACAAAAAGTAGAATCATAATTCTGGGTGTTAGGAGAGAAGACTTTGGCTGTTCGGGCATCTGCTTAGAGGAATCCCATGGGATATGGCCCCAGAGAGAAGAGCTGTCCAGGAGAGCTGGTTGATTTTTAATTATCATGTCATGTAAACTCAGGAGTCCTACCCCAACAAGCAGAAAATCAAAAAACAGGTGGGAGGAGGCCTTCACAGATGAACAAGGAGTTCTTGATTAACGTCAAATATCAAAGAGAGCATACAAGAGGCAGAAACAAGCGAGTCAGGAGGAACATAGAGATGTTGTCTGATCAGGCAGGGATGGAGTTAGGAAATCCCAACCCACTTGCAATAGTATCTGGAGAGGGATGTGAGAAGCAACAAGAAGAGCTTCTACAGGTATACCATCAGCAAAAGGAAGACCAGAGGAAACATGGGCCTGCTAATGGATGGGGCAGGACCTGGTGACAAAGGATACTTGAAGTACCTGATGTGCTCTTTGCCTTGGTCTTTACTGATACAACTTACTCAGCAATTGCACATCCATGTCAAAAAGTCTGGAGCAAGACTAGCCCTTGGAAGAGGAGGATCATGTTAGGGAACATTTATAACTGGACATACATAAAACCATGGGACCTGATAGGATGCATCCATGAGTCCTGAGGGAGCTGGACAAAGTCGCTGTGACACCAGTGTCAATTATTTCTGAGAGGTTATGACAATTGGGGAAGGTCCATCTTAAAGAAGGGCAAAAAGGAGGATCTACTGANAAGGGGGAAAAAGGAGAAGAGCGAGCCAGACTCTTCTCAGTGCCATCCAGTGGCAGGACAAGAGTCAATGAGCACAAACNACAACTTACTCAGCAATTGCACATCCATGTCAAAAAGTCTGGAGCAAGACTAGCCCTTGGAAGAGGAGGATCATGTTAGGGAACATTTATAACTGGACATACATAAAACCATGGGACCTGATAGGATGCATCCATGAGTCCTGAGGGAGCTGGACAAAGTCGCTGTGACACCAGTGTCAATTATTTCTGAGAGGTTATGACAATTGGGGAAGGTCCATCTTNGATATTCAACTGGAATAGGCATGAGCAACCGGCTTTAGCCTGCTTGAGCTGGACTAAATGTTCTTCTTGGTGCCTTCTGTGACTCTGTAATTCTGTGATTCTTATCTTCATAATTTTTCTTTGTTGTTGTTGNCTGGACAAAGTCGCTGTGACACCAGTGTCAATTATTTCTGAGAGGTTATGACAATTGGGGAAGGTCCATCTTAAAGAAGGGCAAAAAGGAGGATCTACTGAACTACAGGCTGGTCAGCCTTACCTNTCATAGTGCCTTTTACATACCATACATAAATGTATTTATTTTTCTAGATTGTTGTACACTACTTTTTATTACTTTTTTTTTAAATAATTTTGTCCTTTTGCATGTCCGTGGGAAATCAGCCAATATCATTTCACCCTGACCTGTCTCTGTCTCCATTCCAGTTCATATATATACCTGCAGCCCTTTCTTGTCTGCTAATAGTCTTTTTCAAATCTATCAAGTCAAATTACAGAGCAATACATGATATTTTGCAGCCTGAATTCTTAGCTATCTGCATTTTTCCTCGGTTCATGAGTTCAGCAATACCAGCCTTTGCCACAGATCTTCTAGATCTGCAGTCAAATAAAGTTTCCAGTAAAGGCATTGACTTTAAATAGGTGGCTTGAAATACCTCTTTAAATTCAAAAGCTGAAAGTAGTAACAAGAAGAAAACAAAATCAATGCTTTAGAGCTAATGTTATAAAAACCAACATATAGTGTTGAGGTTTTAGTGATTGTTTTTCCACTGACTACACACTTGAGCGGTGCCAGCCTCTGGGTTGTTTTAAATTCTTAACAATAAAGCTCATTGAGCTTCCAGTGGACCTAGGACTTCAAGAGTCTAATCTCCAATTTCTGTTACCATAATGAGGATGGGGATAGAATCTGTTCAGGTGCATTTATCTACAAGCAGAAAATAAGATTGTATGGGTATAATAATAGATTGTATGTATGAGAACTGAAATCTGAACGTTTACCAAATTTGGTCTCTGCTCTAATAAAATATGGATTATTTTTATATAAATGAATATAAGAAAGTTAGATTAACAAAACTGTTAATATCAGGAGAATTAAATCCCTTTTGATTTGTCAAAGTGACAAAAGATCTTTAATAGTATGTTTTCCCCTGTAGTTTTTATTGCTGACAGACCTGGATTTTAGTCTAACATTACTCAGTTTTGCCAGTAGAATTTCTGTTCTCACTCATCGAACCCTGTTATGCACCGTGGTTGATGGACTGGAGTACTCTCAATTATCAAATTTAACTATTCTATCCTGCTGGTAGGCTTATCAAAGTCTTACTTAAACAAAATGGATTCTCAGACTCTTTCAGCAAAAGGTATTATAAAGGTCTTTCAATTGCTCTACTGAATTTTCTTTTAGTCCTCTCCCATTCATCAGCACCTGGGTTGTCCATGAGAGATTTCAAGCAAACACACAGCCTTTGCCCGCTGCAGGGGAGATACAGCAACCCTGCTCCAACTCTGAAGCAGGATCTGTCAGAATGTCTCATTGTATTCAATGATTTCCTCATTCCTTTTGGTCCAAGAGTTTCACAGAGAGCTGAGGATGAGTTGACTGCCCTCTGGACCCAATGTTGTTTTCAGAGTAACTGCTTCCTATGCCAAAAGGTTCACTTGCATTGTGGTTTTTCTGTATATATCCCTTTATTTGTGCTTTTCTTAAAATTCACAGCATTTATATTCCATGTAGCAAGCAACCCCATTCGTTCCGTACTGAAGGCCTCTTCTTTTGATTGATTACCAATCTGCTAATAGTTATGTCCTTGCAAAACCCGTTAGAAGAGTCCTCATCATTTCAAAGCCTGTTCTCTGGGGGTTCCCACTGGAAACAAACACCCTCAGTTATCATTGCTGCTCTTGGACACATTTTGATGTGGTTCAACAAGCTAATCACTATTTTATTTTGTATTTTTTCTTCTGTCTTCAACAAATGGATTCTGTGATTAAAAAAATACGCAACAACCCATTAATATTATAACTATGCTAAGCTAACCACTCGAGTGAATCAAAAGTATAGAAATCTTACCTAACATTCTCCCTGTAGTCTTATATTAATTAACATGAGCTCTTTTCCCTAATCTAAAATTTTGATAAATAAAACCTTCCCTCATGCATTTTTTTAATGTGACTCATGACAGGGTATATTATCTCCCAAATGTTCTGGAGTTTAGAATCATATAATCTTAGAATTATAGAATACTTGGGGTTGGAAGGGACCTTAGAGGTCATCGACACCCTCCACTAGCCCAGGTTGCTCAAAGCCTCATCCAGCCTGGCCTTGAACCCCTCCAGGGATGGGGCATCCACAGCTTCTCTGGGCAACCTGTGCCAGTGTCTCACCACCCTTACAGCAAAAAAAATTCTTCTAAATTTAAAATAAATTTTAAAATATTCTAAATCTACCCTCTTTCAGCTTGTAACCATTACCATTTGTCCTCTCCCTACCCCCTCTGATGCAGAGCCCCTCCCCATCTCTCCTGTAGCCCCCTTCAGGTACTGGAAGGCTGCTGTTAGGTCTCCTTGGAGCCTTCTCTTCTCCAGGTTGAACAACCCCAACTCTCTCAGCTTGTCCTCATAGAGGAGGTGCTCCAGCCCTCTGACCATCTTTATGGCCCTCGTCTGGACTCACTCCAACAGGTCCATGTCCTTCCTGTGCTGAGAACTCCAGAGCTGGACACAGTACTCCAGGTGAGATTCCATGAGAGAAGAGAAGAGCAGAGGGGGAGAATGACCTCCCTCAACCTGCTGGTCACGTTTCTTTTGATGCAGCCCAGGTTATGGTTGGCTTTCTGGGCTGGAAGTGTGCATTGCCAACTCACGTTGAGCTTTACATCCATCAACACCCCCAAATCCTTCTCCTCAGAGCTGCTCTCTATCCATTCTCCTCCCAGCCTGTATTTGTGCTTGGGATTGCCTTGACCCATGTGCAGGACCTTGAACTTGGCCTTGGTGAACTTCATGAGGTTTGCACGGGCCCACCTCTCATGCCTGTCAAGGTCCCTCTGGATGGCATCCCTTCTAAGTTCTGCACAGAAAAATGTAGAATATTTGTCTCATTATTACCTCTAAATAGTAGACTGATTTAATTACATGCATCAAGTACTGTACCAAAATGAAATCCTCCAACCATAAGCCCCTAGGGCTACATAGCAGCATGTGACGTATAACCCTCGGGTATAGGTACTGCGATGAAAGCATGTTGCCTTGAAAGTGCCTAACAATTATGTTCCATGTTAATTACTTTTTTTTTTTTGGGAGGAATTAACTGAATCATACCCAACCAAATTAGATTCTAAATCCTTTCTTGTGCTGTGCTATCAGCTGTCACTGAGCCCAGAATCCTTTCTTCAACAAGCCGGAGGTCTTGCCTTGGCTGAGAATATATCATCTGGTTTATTTAGACCTTAATTGTTCACCATGAACTCAGGTATAAAAGACTTATTTTGTTTTCTGTGTTCTCAGAGTCATTGCCTGAGAGCCTATAGCAGCTTCTTCTTTTGTGTAATGATAGCAAGCCTCCAAGGCTCTGGCTTTACTGTGTGTCACAGGCAGACAGTAACTTCTTGTCCTACTTAACTGGCCTATTGAGTCTTTTTCTTGACAATTAAATTCGTCAGCTGGCTTTGAAAATCTGGTCAGAACATAATTGCTTTAGCCTGAGAGCATAGGATGAAATTAGAAGCTGTTTACCCTCACTCATTCATAAATATTTATAACTCTGCCCACATTACTCCTTTCTGTGCTATTTTCTTACAAATTCTCAAGGATTTTAATTGGGTAAGACTCAAAAAAGTTTAGGAGAAAATATTGAAATGTTCGTATCCCAGCTTCCATCAGAACAGAGTTGTGCCTGTGCATCTTTAATGCTCCCATTTCCTCAGTATCTGCAGTACTGTATTTATCAGAATGATAACAAAGAAATAGAAACAGAAGCCCTTACAATCTTCATTGACTGTCTGCCTCCATATGCTGAGATGTTGATGAAGAGTGGGATAGGACAAAAAGGATCAATGCTACCTTCATTTAAGGAGTAATCAAAGTAAGCCCATGTCATGCTACTCTGCGAACTGATCTCCAGATCAAAACCAAGCCAAACCCATCCAAACCAAACAGAAAATAAAGAACAGGGTACCACAGATAAGCAGCCAGAAGCTTATCTGAAGTTTTCTTGGTAGAACATGAGCTAAAGGGGTGAGAAGGGAGGAGAGGGGACCTGATCTTCCCTGAAAGAGTGATCAGGTGTTGGAACAGGCTGCCCAGGGAAGTGGTGGAGTCACCATCCCTGGAGGGGTTCAAGGAACGTGTCAATGTGGTGCTTAGGGACATGGGTTAGTGGGTTGGGTGGTTTTCCAACCTTAATGATTCTATGGTTGTATGAAGGGAGGAGAGGGGACACTGACGGGGCAGAGGCAGGGAGAAATGGGCAGGGACGGGTCAAGCATGCAGTGTCGATGGGGTTATGGTTTGGTTTCCCTGTTGGAGGACATAACAGCAGGCTGAGAAAACTGAGGCTATTTACAGGCATCAGCCCTGAAAGCGCTGTAGTAGGACTCACCCACACCTGCGAACAGAGGGGAGGCAGGGCGAGGAAGCCTGGAGCAGCAGCACTGACCTCTACACACACAACCCACCAGCTCGGCCAAACCAGACCTGCTGGTGCTGGGCTAACACAGAGCACTGGGGTCCCCTCTGCTCCCTGTGGGGCTGCGCATGGCCCCGCTCCCTGCAAACAAGGAAGCAGACCCAGCACTTTCTGTTCGGGAAAGGTTAGGGTTGTGTAACAGCTTAACCAGCACTTAATAATCAGGTTACAAGATACTATCGGCTTTCAGCACATGGTGTTTTGGTCTCGCTGGCTTCAAAACCTAGTACAGCTTGAAATACTGTTGCCCGAGTGATTTTCCAAAGGAGGATATCTATGTGCAGGGAACATTTTGTTATTGTTTTTTTTCAGCTTTTAAATATGCTTTACTTTTTGTTCATGTGCAATTGGGGTTTTTTTTTTAGGATCGTGTGAAATATCAGAATAATTATACCCCAACAGGAAGAGTGTAAGCCGGGCTGCACTAACATCTTCTGTTTCTCACAGGACAGACCGTCTCATCACTATTATTACGTGGGGAGAACAGACCCAGCCTGAGTCAATGGTCTTTTGATATGTGCCATTCCCATCTTACAGGTGGCACCAATCCATCCATGGTAGGTCTTCTGTGAATAAAGCATTTTTGGGGAGGAAAATCTCTCAAGGTGAGAGAGATGCTAGGGAAACATGCAGCTTTTTTCTAGATATTTTCCAAAGCAATAGCAAGACCAGTTCTGTGATTCCTGTTCCTATCTGGCTTCACTGTGTCTCTCCCCTAATTTGCTCAGTCTAACAGAGTTCCCTAGCATTCAAGTTTTTCTTGGAATGCATAGATTGTATCAGAAGGAAACATAGCCTTGGTACAAAGCTGATTCAAAGCTTTGAATTAGCACTTTGCAATAAAATTTTCAGAATATACCTCTTCTGTAAGCCCTGAGTCTTAATTCACAGAAATATGCAGTTGTGTATTTCAGTTTTGAGGAACTCCATGCAACATTCTGGGTTGTTTTTTGCATGTCTGGAATATTTTGGAGGAAAAGAAACAGCTTAAGATGTTTGCTAACAAAAATATTCGCGACTGGAAGGCAATGGTTAGTTCTGGTTTCCAGCAAAATGAAAGCACTAAAATCCATTTATAAACGTTGCTGAGCCAATGGCAGTTGTAGATCTGTTAGAAAAAAACAAACAAACAAGAAGCCCTGTGGATGCAATTGCAGCTCTCTGCACACTTTGAAATCTAGCATGGCATGAGTTGTTTGCCAGAGATCACTGGTTTCGAAGGACCCAGCTCATACAGGCTGGAACAATCATGTTCAGGAGTACTCTTCACTTAACAGCAAGTTCTAGAGATGGACAAATCTTCTTCATGAAGTCATGCAATGCCTAGTTCATTTGTAGTATGTTTTAAGTCTGATTGCAGCTTGTCTTGAGCAGCGAAGCTATTAGAGTGGTTAAAACCAATTACTTGGACAAGCCAACATTCACTAATAAATACAAATTAATTGCTCGTTAATAAGCTGTGTTATGATCCGCCTTGACACACAACAAGAGATATGATGCCTTATCATTGAGCAGTCCAGATGCAAATTCTTTTTGTCTGAAGGAAACAATGAGGACAGAAATATTCTCTCAAGTATCTATGATATTTTGGTTGCATTTTATTTTGTTGGAAGATTACAATGATTTCAGTCAATAATCTTTTCTTTATATTCCTTGACATGAAAGGAATAGGGGGACACCATACTGTATATCCTTCTGTGATAGTTCACATCCTGCTACTGTTGAGATGGAAGAATATTTATTTCCACTTGTGCCAGCAATGTGAGCACTATTAAAACTGGAGCTTCCTCATTGTTTGAAAAAGTGATAAGTGGTCACTACTGGCCAAGCGAAAATTTGATCAAGAATGACAGCTTTCAGGGGACATATTACTTTTATGACATTTTACATTTGAGCGATGTCCTAAGTTCTTCATTGGTTGTGAATCCTGCATCAGACCCATTCAGCTCGCACATCCTTGAAGGAACTGCTTTATATGAAAGCCTGGCTGCTTTCTATGGTTATTAATTTTTACTGCTACAAATGTTCTGTTCCCATTTCCATAACCCACACAAGTTATGACGGTCTCATATATAGCAGGATAAGCACCTGTCAGAGCAGTTGCTTTCATGTATTGCTCAGCATTAAAACACACAGACTACATCATGTGCATATTTTTGTCCCTAGGACGAATACCGTTTGTGTTGTAACTCAATTTATGCAAGATTCAAGTCACCATAACATTCTAAACTTATTCCAGGTATGTATGTTTCCCCTGTTTCTTGTAATAAATTTAGTGATACAGTAACACTTCATTTTTTTCTTGGCATTTTCACAGAATACAACTTTTTTTTAAAAAACATGTGCATGTATGCAGGGAAAGGTCACATTCCATTTCAGACAGGAATTTAGAAAATTATTTTGCTGTTATTTTCTCATTTAACATTTTTCCACACCTGTCAGTAATGGCAAGATGCAGCCTGAGATCTGAGTATGTAAATTATCAGGAACAGTGCATAACAAAACATCATTTTAAGACATACTGCTTTTTTTTTTTTTTAAACAGGTTGAATCAAAGCATTTGTTTATCAGCCAAAATTTTCTTAAGTGAAAATATTTTGCCTGGCTAAAACTTTGGCTGTTTTGTACTGGATTAAGCTATCTTTTTTTCCGACATGTTCCTAGGCACCTGAACAGTGCCATGGCTTATGCTTCAAAAAGGAGTCCCTGACACAGCTGTTCTTTAGAGGTACTTAATCCATAGGAGGAGGAAATGCTACAGTGTAGATTTCCCATTAGGACTATGAAAGTACAAGATGGTGTAGTGGTTAGAGATAAGACCTTGGGGACTGGAAGGCTTGAGTTATTTTCCTGGCCATGCCTGCAAGGTTTCACCCCTCCGTGGTGCCTCAGCTTCACCATCTGGAAAAAGGGACTAATGGCACAAACGTCTTCTGTAAAACAAACAAGCAAACAAAGAACCTCTTTGAGTTCTCCTGGTGAGAACACAGCTACACAGAGGGAGTTTTATTATTATCAGCGTTATCAGCTGCTTTCCACAGTTGTACAAATCCTGCAGCAATCACTTCCTTCCTTGTTTTTATTTCAGAAGAGAGAGGCTGGGGCTGTTTAAAATGCCAGGGATATGCAGAGGATACGCCTGCATTCTTGTTTGTCTAGAAGGCCATGTTTCTCACATTAAAATTTATGAAACAAAATTCCAAATAATCATGTCAACAGAGTGGATTTTGTGGGGCATCAGCACGGAATGCACAGCACTCCGTTATCTGGCCCTCAGATTTGCATTCCTCTGCCATACCAAGCTTCAAAGAAGACACTTCCTTCAATTTTGCTTTTTGCATAAATTATACTTGATATACCCACTTGGAAAACAACTGCCCTTTGGACCCCCAAAGGATGTTATGGTTATTTAAAAACTTATTTTAAAAGTATATATTTATTTTTTTGTATGGTATTATTCACTAGTCTATTTTTCTTCTTAGTAAAACCCTCTCCCTTCTCTGGACCAAATATATGAAATTGATAGGGAACAGCTGCTATTCAGTCTGCTGGAGTTTTATAACTTGTTATCAAAGCCTTTGAACACAGCTGGTAAACAGACATTCATCAGAGCATGCATGCCAGCGGCTTTTTGTGTTGAAAAGGTAAGACAACCGTTTGGGGGAAATTCTGTTAAAGCAGTACAGATACTGCATCAGAAGACTTAGATGCAGCATCCGTATGTTCTGCACATATGAGGTTCAACCAGAGGTTGATATTCACGTTTTGAATGGGAGAGATGAAGTAGAAGAAGTCAACTTCCTCAAAGGGATTTACCTGCAATTACTGAACTTCAGGAGCAAATTTTTGAACAAATTTTCTCCGTGAACTCTCTTTTTAAGTTGCATCTGGAAAAGGCCATGGTGTACTGCCTGGATATTACTGTGGAAACATGGAGGTGTTGTGTGACGGCCCCAAAATCCTGAGTAATCAGTGGAGGTGGTCTGTTGGCCAGAGGTGTTAATCTTGGTTTGTATGGTTGCCTAGCCCCTGTGGCTTTATGCCACACGCAAGTACACCTGCAAAGTGGATAACACTGGCATCCCAAGTTGGCTTCTGGAAATAAGGTTGCTATTTTCTAAGCAGAGCAGAGATGTGTTCAATACACCCTTGAAACCAGGTGGCAGCTGTGCTCTGCCTAAGGGCCCCCCTGCTCACAGACGGATGAGAAACTGCAGTTTAGCTGGCAGCTACTAAAACTGTTTCCAACAGAAATGGTGTGGCTGTCCTTCATGGCCAAAAAAAGTGGAAACAGCAGGGTGCTCTGGCAAGCTCCTGGACCCAACTGTGCTTTCTTGTTGGCACTACCCAAAAGCACGAGCCTCCCAGTGTTCTGAGCGTTGACAACTCTCTTAACCTGAAGCTGTGCAGACTCTTTAGCTGGGAAGTAAATATACCCAAGAGGACTATTGCATTGTCAGATGCATTTAACACCTGTGAAAAACGCTGTGCTGCTGCTGCTGTGTTGCAAATGTTATGTGACAAGGCTGTTGAATGACTTGAGCAATGACGTGATTCCTCTATCAGACTTTCCAAGGTGGTAAACTGGAGAGGAAAGCGTGCATCATTTAAGATGTGTAGTTGGGACATCTGGTTTTCATATACATAAAAACAGTTGCTATCAAATGACTGTTTGGTAGGCTACATGATATTATTTTGTTCCCAGTTGATTATCAGCCACATCAAAATGTTTACAGTCACTGCTGGCATCAGGCTCTCATCTTGAAAAGCAAGAGCTGGAGCATGTGCATAGTGCCAGTAGGATGCACCTTTTGTGTATCAGCCTGTTTAGGCTGCTGTTCTAGGTATTTGGGTGCATAATTCCGGTTGATCAGCCAACTCCACATTGCAAGATTGCAGATGTAGTCCATAGCTCTCAGTCCTTGGGAGACAGTGAACCACAGCTGCTATGATGCGGTATATTAGGGAAGCAGAGTATAAGCTTCTTTTTTTTATGGATGTATAACAATACATTTTGGGCTACTTTGTGTGTAGGACGATGTGGACTGAAACAAAGATTTTACTTATTTTCCCAGTAGGAGATTCAAATTCTCTACACAGTTGGCAGATTTCCTAATTATTTTTTTTAATTTTTCAGAAAGAGAAAAATGTTACTGCTGGAAAAGCATACTGTTAAGAAGTCTGCAGCATACAAGGGGAATATAAGCAAAGCTGCAATAACCTGAAAAAAAAATTCAATATTTTGGGTCATGTTTGAGTCATGTTGAATTGAGTCAAATTCATTCATGGTCAAAATCCGAAATCTGGTGAGTGATCCAGTTGCTGGAATGCACTTTGCTTTCACAGGAAAGGTTAAAGATCTTTATAGGCAGTAATGCCCCTGCACATTAAGATGCTGGAAAAACATTAATGATAGCAAATGGAAAATTTTCACCTTGTCCCGCTGCATCAGTCTGATCTCCTAAGAAGTAAAAGCAAAGAGAGAAACTTGTTTTGGATAAGTTCAGAGAAGCAATTAGTTATTGCTGTAAACTATGGACAAAGAAATCAAAAGTCAACTGATGAAATGGTAAAAAGCAGTAAACTGTAAACCCAGTAGTGGGTACGGTAGGTGGAAAATTATTAAACATTGAGCAAATTAAAGAAAAGAACCAAATACCATATAGATAACATATCACACTGATTGTATAACAGCAATAACATCTTCCTTTGTCCAGCTGACATTACTCCGAGCATAAGGCAAGCAAAGCCTTTCTTCTGTCTAGATCTGAATTGCTCGTTGTTCATGTCAATAGCTCTAACTAGATCGAGGGGGGCTGTCAAAACAGTGTCACATCATCATCACATTTACTGAAAGATGAATAAGAGTTGCCTACAGCCCCTCAGAAAAGTTACATACATTTAGTAACAATAGCAACATTGTAGCAGAATAAATGACTTACGGAAATCTACAAAGCCCACGAGGACTGTATTTTTGCCAGTTTGTACATCAAAGCAATCGATTAGGGCCTGCAGCCAGGTAGGGATTTTTCCTTTGGTTTAAAATGTAACTAAAAGCCAACAATTCATTGCATTTGCATATGGAAAAGGTCTAGATATGTTCCAGGGTTCTGTATGGCTAAAACGTGTGTCTCGTCAGATTAATTCAGCTGTAAGTAACGTGATATCTCTTCTTCCTTATTTGCTGAGTTACTTAATCTGTTGGGTTTTTTTCTTTTAAACTTATACTTGATCTGATTTTCTGCACTTCTTTCATCAACAGATAAAGACAATTATTTCTGTTTGCCATCTAAAGCCTTTCAGCTTGCAAAACAATTACTTAAACTCTACCTTCATCTGACGTAGTAGTTGACGCAATCCATGGAAAGATACAGCTACTGCCGGGAGTCGTGGAGCTTACAGCTGGTACATATTTAGAGAATATGCTTATCAAAGTAAGTGGGAGGCAAAACCAGTAGAATATGTAGATACCAAAATACATCTTGTCTCTAAAGAGGAAGAAATTCTCATGTTTCATGGAGATGTTAGAATAAGGAGTTCTGCTTTCAACAAAGGCTTGAGAAGGATTTTATAAAATGCTGAGCAGTGGACAAGAGTAATTTCCAGTGAAGTCGATGATAAGCTTGTCTGGATCATGTCTGTGATAGCACAGAGGGGAGGTAAGAGAAGACGTACACCTACAAATTAGGTTGAGCAACAGTGTGGGAACCCCCCCACATTGTCAGTAAGGAAGGGTGCTGAGACATTATTTCAGGTCAACTGCTGGGGTCTGGAGTAACCTCACTGAGGTTCCCTGGAAAAGGTGACACCTGGATTTCCCTCATGGCCTTGGCTTTGACCACATCCATTATGTTCACATTTCAAAACTCATCCAGGCCCTTCTACAACCCTTCTTTAGCATTGGTTTGCTTGGGTATCCTTAAGCCATCCTGGCAAAAAGACTCTGCCAGGAAGATATAGACAACTTAAAAGTGTGCACCAGTTACTCATTGGCTCACACACACACACCAAAAAAAAAAAAAAGTACAGCTGAGATTTATTAAGCTATTAGGAGAAGCATTACTGTCCTCACCACCCTTGATAAAGCAGCTTTCCTGAAGAAATTGTTAACTACACCCCTAATTGTTACCTTGTCAGTACTGAAGTGGAGCACACTATGTCCTGGTGACTTGTTGGGTCATGACCCTCTTTTGGCAGTGACTGAATGCAGAAGTCACTCCTTTAAGGGGAAGAGATCACATCTAAAACGCTTATGAAAATACCTACGCGAAGGGGCAGGGCTTTGAACTGAGACTGTCCCTTGTTTGGTGCGTACCTTCTCCTATTCCAGCAGTATATCACTATCATGGAAAAGAGCAAGCTTCAGGGAGGTGTTCTTCTGGGTGATGTGACTATTTTAATGTTCTACTTGGTCATTTCTCTCCTTTTGTAACCACACCTGATTCTGAAAGGCAACAATAACTATTGTGACTTCATTTGTTTTGTATGCTTTCCTAGGTATGTATCTTCCTAATTACATGCCATACATAGCCTACATCTGGCCAGGACTTGGAAACCTTTGCAAAACCCAGTTCTCCAATGACATCCATAGAGGAAAGATCCTTGCCTTATTTGTCCTGCACATGGTTCGAGCAGGCATGGGGTCCTGTCGAAGGTGGACAACTCCATGTTGCTGCATGCAGACACCATGATTCATAAAACACTTCATAAGTTGCATCAGGAAGCCTGTGCTTTTATATCTTGTATTTTTTTATTTGTGTAAGAAACACCCAGTAGGAAGTCATTCCTTGCCTTTCTTGCATCTCTCCAGCGGCACAGATATAACATGGGTCAAAGAGCAAGACTGTCAGGTGAAATCAGTGTTGGTTGACATCTCTGTAATCTTTGTTAATACCTTTGACAAACTGTACAGTATTGCAATTTCTTGATGACATTTGGAGAGGAGCTATGCTGGAGTTATCAGTTCGGTATGTCATTGAAATAGTCAAGTAATCTGCCTGTGGAGCCCGTGTGTATAAACGGGTGAATTATTTAAATATTTCACAGTGCCACCATGATCTGCAATCAGAGCTGGCATAATTACGAATAGTGGATGTCTAATGGGAAAAGCAGATTTTAATCAAATTGTTTACTGCCAGGGCATCTGGAGAGTTTTCACTTGCCTGGTTTTTAGTTTCAAGGACAGATACAAAGAAGGTTTTGCCAGGAATCGTTTGGCTTCATTAATATATTTTGACTTTGAGACTTTCAGTGGTTTATGCAGAGGGGAATAATGAAGGAAACAGGTATTAAAGTCAGTTCTCCATCATGGAGATGAGTTTTGTAGTTTGCGGGCCCAGCAAGCACAGAGATTTGGCAAAGGCTTTTGAAATCATTCTGGGAGGCATCTCAGCCGAGGAAAAGCAGAGACCTGGCGCAGTGCTGTAATCTGAAACACCCTCCTGCTTGGTGGAAAAAGAAAAGGATTCTCAATGTTTTTGCATCAAAATCCACAATACTTGGGCCCTATGGGCAATGTGGAGAATCTGTAATTTTTAATGGAGTACTTGGAGTTTTGTCTCTTAAATTGCTTAGAGAAGAAAAGGGCTTTTGCACTGCCTAGCTCAGGCTGCAGTGCCACCTGTCAAACCGAGGGCATCTCCTCAGATGGATGAAACACTTCAATTTTGTGTGCGCACACGCGCCCGTGTGTGTGTTTGTGTCTTTTCCTCTGAGACATTTAATAAGTAAATAGCAGCTGCACTCTGGTTCTTTAGTCCTGCCCAATTATCACATCTGTCATCAGCATGCTAAAGAGCACAGGTTAGGGGACTGGTTTGGTGGCTGATAAAGCCTTTGTGGGACCTTACCTTAAATGACGGCTATTTGTCAAAGAAAGGAGACAACACAGGGAGAGGCTGGGCATGTTTTTCCTGCTAATCATGTTTTGATTGCTCTGAGGGTTCCCTGTTTGCTGTGTGTAAGGTACTTGTGTGAACTGTGTTGTATTACACATCAGTGAAAAGATGCCCTAACCCTGCTTTCAAGGCACGTATAAATTTTGGTGCAGGGTATTAAAACCATCTGGTTTAGAAGGTACATCAACATGGCCAATGTCCACAGTTAGCATGGCATCCTGGCACACAGATGATGACATCCATCCCCTGCCTGAACCTGCGGATAAAGGGCACAATGAAAGTAAGCTTAAGCAAGTAGTCAGAGTGATTCACCAACCGGATTAGCAAAACAGAAAAATCCACGAGGCTCTCTGGGACCTCTCCCAGACTTTTGTTTTCTGTGGAGCTGAGAGTGCATTATTTCCAACAGAGAACGTGGAACAATGCAAACTAGCATCCTGGAGCGAAGGGCAGTGTGAGGCATAACCCCACCGCTGCCCACAGTCAGCAGGGACCCATCACACCCTGCTTTCAATGTTTTCTTCTGCTTGGAGGTTGGGAGGAGCATTAGGGTCTGCAGTAAATAGGAGTCTGGATTGTGGGCTGACTGCAAGTGAAGCACCCTGGCCAGTGATAAGAGGTTTCAGTTTCTAGCTTGACTCAGATGTGCACCTGTCTTTTTCTTCCCTATGAGTTTTAAGCCCCTGGGCTGAGTTCAGACAAGTCTGGCAGAAGAAAAACAGTCTTGACAGTAACTGGGTTTCATGCAGAAGGTTGTCTGGGCAAAGAGGGGGAACACAATTAATACCTTCATTAGTTG
Organism: Syrrhaptes paradoxus; assembly: GCA_013400615.1. Classification (NCBI taxonomy): domain Eukaryota; kingdom Metazoa; phylum Chordata; class Aves; order Pterocliformes; family Pteroclidae; genus Syrrhaptes; species Syrrhaptes paradoxus. The sequence continues at coordinate 122,329 of VZTO01027620.1, forward strand.
AAATGCTTTTAGCATGAGCCAAATGTCTCTGGGCACCAACCAGAAGGGAATCTAATAAATGGATATGAATCCATAAGAAATTGGATGGGGTGGCTCTTCACCCTTTGCACTTGTGCCCCACGTTCAGTAGCTGCAATGGTGATCAGCCAAGAGAGACCCACAGCAGAGAAGGGAGCGTGAAGAAGTGGTGGGGGAGAAGGCAACACATCGAGACCAGCCAGCGAGAACACTGAAATTCTCAACAAACCTTGCACAATGAAGGAAACAATGGGAGAAAGAACTGCATCTGTATTCAGAGCTTACAGAGCTTAGCACAGTTCGAGATTAAAAGAGAAGAAGACAAAGATTGTTTTCAGTGTCTCATGAGGTAGATGAGAGGTGAGAAGTGAATGAGGCATGACTGCCAGAAATAACACCAAAGGCATTGGAACAACTGATAAGGTAATTTAATGTAAACTGTGACCTAAGACAAACCAAGATATAAAATTAGATTGTTTTCCTTTACCTGTGGCAAAGAACCAGAGAGGGAATCAAAACACATTTTGTAGCAGAGATTTGTGATATTTACATATAATTTTGGAAGGATTTTTAAATTCCCTAGCTGAAGGAGAGGATCATTTGTTGTACTTGTGATTTCAGCATGCAAGAATTATTCTTGAGAAAAACAGACACAGTCTCCAGAAATACTTTTGAAAAGTGGGGACAGACGAACTATCTGGGGAAAGGATTAAATTTGTGGTAGACACTTGAGCAGAGAAGGTAACTAGCACTACAAGAAATCCAGGAATCAGGCCAGAGGCAGTCTAACTCTTCCACTGCAGGAACCACTGCTCAGAGCAAACTGCAGAAAAAAAGAATATTTAGGGTGCAAGGAGCCTGGAATTGAGAGGTATCTCTTATGTTCTTTTTTCTGACAATAAGAAAAAAAGAAAAAAAAGAAAAAGACAATACATGCAGGATGTAGGATCTGACAAATGTGAGGGTGCACGCAATGTGACTGGAAGAGGACTGGAGACACAAAACATACTGTGGCCAAGATTTAGTAAGTTTTGCAGGAGCACCTCAAAGAGGAGAAAGATGCAAAGAACATTGCATTACAGTTTTGGATAAGCAACTTAAAAAAGAAAATACTTTTGTGCATTGAGAGTTTTGGATAAAAAGCAGATCTTCCCTTCTTTGTTGCTCCAGAGGAGACAGAGTAAGAGGTCAAAAAAAAAAAAAAAGAAGAAATACTGGATGTCCATCCACCAGCTTCAAAACTGAGAGAAAGTCACTTGCTCAAGTGGAAGCACAGAGAGTGATCTTGGCCACAGTATGAAATGCATTTGACAGTGTTTTGAAGTTACCCTTTGTTTTTAAAGATAAAATGTTTAAAAGGACTATAAACAGAGTGCAAAAGTTATTTTTCAAAATTGAATTATCTTGGAATTGTTTATAAACCTCCTCCATCCCATCACAAAATTGAAATAAGGATAAAAATGAGCCCCGTGGATTTCGGATCACTAAGCCCAGCTCACCCAAGACTACAGTGCTCTGCAGAGCTGCCTTCTCTTTGCTTTTCTGCCTTAGGAAATCTCTCTCCAAAAATGGTTCCAGCATTTTTTTTTTGCTGGTTTTGACTGGGATAGAGTTAATTTTCTTCATAGTAGCTGGTATGGGGCTGTGTTTTGGATTTGTGTTGAAAACAGTGTTGGTAACACAGGGATGCTTTTGTTATTGCTGAGCAGTGCTCACATGGCATCAAGGCCTTTCTGCTTCTTACCCCACCCACCAGCAAGGAGGATGTGGGAGGGGACACAGCTGGGATAGATCACCTCAATTGACCAAAGGGACATCCCATACCATATGATGTTGCGCTCAGCATATAAAGCTGGGGAAGAAGAAGGAAGGGGAATGTTCAGAGTTATGGCATTTGTCTTCCCAACTAACCATTATACACATTAGAGCCCTGCTTTCCTGGGGATGGCTAAACACCTGCGTGACGATGGAAAATAGTGAATGAATTCCTTGCTTTGCTTTCCTTGTGTGCATGGCTTTTGCTTTACCTATTAAATTTTTCTAATCTTAACTCACAAGTTTTCTCACTTTTACTCTTCTGATTCTCTCCCCATCCCCCTGGGAAGTGAGTGAGTGAGTATGCGGCTCTTGCACTTACAGCTGCCTGGGGTTAAACCACAACACATTCTCCAGGTAGGAATGTTATGCACTTGAAAAAAAAAATGTTTGTACTGTTTACTCAGTTTATTTCAATGTTTTATTAAATGAAGAATTAAGGTTTGTGAGCAATAAATACTCCCACAACAAACCCTGTTAAATGTGCATGGAACTTCTCACTTCACTGCTGTTTCCGTGAGGTTTAGAAACTGCTTTTTGCAAAGGGCATTTTTTTTGGTGTTGGGAAAGTTCAATGCAATTGGCCACACATTGGACAACAGATGGAGAGAAAGGTATCTTTTAGCATGGAAATTTATCCAGTGGGCATTTGCAAAGGCTCTATTTGTGGACTTTTATATCTCTGCTGAATATGTTCTCTGAGTCAAAGGAGTCTTTGAAAAATTGAAGTGGTAGGTTAGAAGCAAATTTTCAAACTATAGAAGCACAAAGCCTTCTGGTGGATGATTGTATTTGACTGATCCTTCTGTGTGTAAAGTTTATAATGCAGATAAAGAAAATATTAATTAGATTCTCCAAGTGCATACTTCAGAGCACGAGCAGAGTTCCTCAGAAAACTTATAACATCAAGTTCTTGCTATTTCGGCAGCTGTCTTACATTTCTCATATTAGAAGTAGTCATACATGGGAAGAAGCAACAGTAATGCTTCCAGAAAAGGAAGCAAGACATGTCAACTCTAAATTCATTTGCCTCCTCCATCAGAAGTTAAGCAGCACCCTTCCATGTCTGCTGTACTTCCCATAAACATGACCTGAAGATTCCAGCCCAGAGCCACAATGCAAAATATCATCATTGTCAACATTGGTGTGGTGGTATATCCACAGGGGACCCGACTCTTCTGCATCCTTCTTCTGAAAGGTCTTCAGTTTACCCTGCAGCCTGGAGTGTTTCGGTCTGTGTATAAGCAATGGAACTGGAGCTGGGACTTGGCTGTTTGCTCAGCTAAGTGTCATCTTGCAGGTTTCAAAACTAAAGCATATTTGGACGTCCAGGCTACTTCATACTGCAGCACTACCATAACAACATCAGTCTGAGTAAATTGGTGTAAATTTGGGTAACATCCCAGAATTGTTAGCAGTGTTTTCAGTTTCTGGGGAAACTTTGAAACTTGGGAATAAAAGCAGTTGGACTTAGAAGGAGAATAAAAAAAGATGTCTTTTGTTGTATTATTTATTCAATATACAATGGAAAGTGTTGGGCAATTATAATGAGCACTGTTGTAAATAGCACTGCCTATAATTATGCTGTTAGGTAATCTCTCTATAAAATAGCAGTATTTTTTAATGGAGATTTGCTAGTGAGTCTTTTATTTTATTTTCAGTTCTAGAAATAAAGCACAGGATCCTTTAATGGAAAAAAAAACCCTATTTCTTATATCTGGATTTTCAGGTAAACACACATATTATTTCACCTGACAGTTGAAAACCATGATGTATATGATGAAGCCTCGTATGTTCAATAAAGGTCCTAAATTCCTGCCAGACAGCCAAACTGCTCAGGATTTTCAGGGAAACCTTTCTAGAGATCTGGTAATGTTCTTTTAAAAATTTGTTTTGTTTTAATGCAATTATAAAACCATTTCACAGGCTGCAGAAATGTTTCTTATTGTTTTACTTTGTTGTTAGTGTCTAACTAATAGTCCCACTGTTACCAGAGACTATAGAGTTTAGCAGCTGTGCCAGAGCATTGTGTCATTTTCCTGATGAAAAAATATATTTCATACGAAGTAGGTCAAGGAAATACTCAGTTATTAATGTTAACTGGCTTCTAGTAGAGGATAAGAAAAGGAAATCCTGTATTAACTGTCATCTTACTTTTAACTTTCCCCTTACATTCACAAAAACCTGACAAAGAAATGCAGAAGGGAAAACCCACTTACGTACAAAAACCTGCTATTATTCTTATTTTGCCTTAAAAAAGTGACAAGGATTTGCAGGCAGATGTGATACACACCAGTAGGTTTAGAAGGAGGGAATCATAATGAAATTTAGGATCCTGCCTTTCTCTTTCTGAGACCTCTTTGCTTAGTCCCCCAGGCTTTGGCGGCTGGCCACTGTTTCCCAGTGGCTGCTGTCTAGCTCAGGCAGATGAATTAATCTGGAGTGTCCCTCTCACAGTCAGATGCGGCAATATTCAGCACTGTTCTGCTTTTTCATTTGGCCTTTGAATCTGAATAAACCTACAATCTGATATGGAATTGAATTCATTTGAATCAGCAGTATTTAAAGTTAGACTGAGATAGGGGGAAGGACTCTGCTCAGCAGATAATGGTTCTGGTCCTGGCACTGCAGGGACAAAACGGTAGGAAAGGCAACTCTGGGACACAATCCTTGCTCTGGGATATCTATTTCCCACTGACTTCAGCATGGTCATAGAATCATAGAATCACGAATGGTTTGGGTTGGAGAGGACCTGAAAGATCATCAAGTTCCAACCCCCCTGCCATGGGCAGGGACACCCTCCACTAGCCCAGGTTGCCCAAAGCCTCATCCAGCCTGGCCTTGAACCCCTCCAGGGATGGGGCATCCACAGCTTCTCTGGGCAACCTGGGCCACTGCCTCACCACCCTCACAGGGAAAAATTTCTTCCTAATGTCTAGTCTAAAT